>OMNV01017395.1:54377-95224 GCA_900303265.1 Brotula barbata
GGTCGCTGTTTCAAGCCCCGGGCCCTGCTTTGCTTTGTTATCCTGGTTTTGCTCAAACCGGCTTTCTCATCGCTTCTACGCTGCAGCTCTCCAATTTTCACCATGGAGCTTTTTTCCTGAAAAAAGACCTTTCGTGGGGAGAGGAACGCACATGGAGCTGAGGAGGATTTAAGGATTTCTGGAACAGGAAAAGAAAAAAAAAAAGGACTTTTTTCTCTCGGAGGGATTTGTACCGTTGAAGGATTTTGTGATTCTCCTTTTTATGCTTTTGTTTTGAGTTTTTTCTCCTCGAAGGAGCACATTAACATAGATCCATTTATTCACCTTTATTTTACCCTTACCACCCCTCTCTCCCTTACGACCCTTAAATCTGGATTAATCCGGGGCTCCCCTTTCCTCTTGTAGCCCTACACCTCCATTCATCCTTTCTATCTCTCCATACCTCCACCTCGCTCTCTTTCCCCTCATCATGGCTTCGTTCTCCCATTATTCCCGGTTCTGCCGGTTCACCTGCCTGCTGGTTCTGCTGGTCGTCCCCGACGTCCGGACCTCGTTCCCCCGCAGCAGCAGTGCGGACTGTGGCCCCGGAAAGACCGCCGACTGTCAGGGTGAGCAGCACACACAAAAGAGCGACAAATTTTACATCCGAGTCTAAATCTCAGATCTCAATCTGAAGTTTTTGAATGGAGGTTCGAGTCAAGTATTAAGTCTTTCAGTAAGGGGGTATACCTCACGTTCCATGGGGACAAGTCCCAAATGTTTAGTCCAAGTCAGGTCTAGGAGTTTGAGTTCCATTCCAAGACATGTTTCATTTGAAGTCTTAGGCAAATCTGAAGTCTTTGAGTTAGAGTCTGAGATAAGTCTCAGGTCTCTGAGGGACAGGTCCCTGTTAGATCTCAAGTCTTTCAGTTTGTGTCTTAGGTAAGTCTCAGGTCTCTGAGGGACAAGACTGAGTCAAATCTGACTCAAGTGTTTGAGTCTGATTGATACAGAAACATTTGATGGCTGTACAAATGTAAAATGCAGATTAATTATATTCCATAAGATTAATGAGATCCTATATGATAATTTTAAAAATTTAAAAATACAGCAAAAACACAAACAAAATAAAAGCAAATTCATTCAAAAAGAAACAAAAAACATAGGAAACTTGATTTTTTGAGAGTCTCTGAAAAAACAAATAAAACTAAAATACTTTCAGGCCGGCCTCATCTCAGAATGAACAATAACACAGCATCACTAAAACACAGGCGTGTTTGTGTGTGTGTGTGTGTGTGTGTGTGTGTGTGTGTGAAGCAGATTGGTTTGGACCCTGCTGTAACTGAGCTCTATTTTAGGGATAATTACAGGGCAGGGTTAAAACAGGGAGTACCCTGTGTGTTTCTGTGTGTGTGTGTGTAAAAGCTATGGAAGAGTACATTAATGAAGAGAGGACATGTGCACACTGTGTGACACACACTGATATAAAAGAGGGCACGGATGGGGTTTGAACCTGTTCTCAACAAGCCACTGAGTTTGGTGTTATAGCAAAAAGTTCAGTTACAGACAGAGAGCAGAGACCCGGCAGAGAGGAGCTTTGGTGAGGCTGCACAGGAAACAAAGATTACCAAAAACAAGAAGACGACACCGAACGAGTTTTTACTATCATAAAGGGAAGATGCAGTTTTCCACTGTTTACACACGCCAAGAACACACACACACCTCACTTCACTGTTGTGTGCGTACATATCAACACGTCTCTGAGCCAATCAGTTGACGTTACAGTGTGGCTGTAATCCGGTGGTTTAAGTTTTCTCCCACTGTGACCACTGGGCACAGCAGCAATAAATGGAGGCTAGCTGATAAAGTGTGTGTTTGTGTGTGTGTCAGAAGTTGTTGTGTTCTGACTCAGCACAGTGAAGTATTTCGTAATTACAGAGGTAGTCAAGGTCACCACCCCTGTAATTAGCAGCTGTAATTGGTTAGCCTGGGGGGTAACCGCCAATCAGCTGCCATCAGGAAATTATAACCCTGAATAATAATCTCTCTGTTCTTCTTTGTCCATCTAATTGCTGTTTTCCCACTGTGTGTGTGTGTGTGTGTTACAGACCTGTCAGAGAAGAAGAGCGACCTGCGTGTGTGTGATACTGGTACGTGTCGCTTTGGAGGAACATGTCGAGAGAACGGAGGTGACATCAAGTGTGTGTGTCAGTTCCACGTGAGTCTCTGTCACTCTCACACAGACACACACACATTCTGCTTACGGATGGATCCCAGTGTTCAACTTTTCAGATTTTGATAAATATTTACACATTTTTATAAGTCAAAATGAGAGGAATTGCAGCACAAAGTTGAACTGAGTGTGAGATGTGTTCACTGTCTAACAGTAAGATAGTTTAAACCAGTGTGTGTGTGTGTCTGTGTTTCAGTGTCACAAGAAGTACATCCCCGTGTGTGGCTCCAACGGAGACACTTATCAGAACGAGTGTTTCCTCAGAAGAGCTGCCTGCAAGAAACAGAGAGCCATCACCATTGTGTCCGAGGGAGCCTGTTACCACGGTAACATTCACACACATACACACTTTAGCTGAGTTCTAGCTCTGGGGTTAATACGTTGTATTTTAGCCTGCGTGTATTTTTAAACACACTCATAGGTGAAACGGATTCAAAGAATTAAAATCCGGCGTGGCGTCGACGTTGAGGCGGTGATGATGTCACACTGTCGGTGTTATAGTATACATGAACAGGAAACGAGGATTTATTGTTGTCTGATACAAGGAGAAGATTTTTCACTGATGGTTGATAAATTTCCCTCTCTCTCTCAGATGGTGGCTCAGGTTCAGGGGATGGAGGTAAACAGCTTTTATTTTGCCATTTTATAAGGAATATTAGGATTATAGGAAATATAAACACTTTAATAATGTTTTGTTGATATTTTGTTGATTGTTTACTTCTTGTTTGGTGTTTAGATGACGAGGGCTCGGGTCGCGGAAAGAAAGCTTCCAAATGTGGGAATTGCAAGTTTGGAGCCGAATGTGATGAAGACTCTGAGGATATGCTGTTAGTACACACACACACACACACTTACACACACATACATACTAACGTCTTGAAGCTCAGCAGGTTACCAGCTGGGGAAAGTTTGGTTACGTGGGGGTGCTCTAGCAAAATGAGAGTGTGTATCTTGTCCGGCTTTGTCACCATGTTGTTTATTTGTGTGCAGGTGCATGTGTAACATTGTGTGTAACGGACACAACGATAACCCAGTGTGCGGCAGCGACGGCGTCACGTACGACACGCCGTGTCACGTCCGAGAGGCGTCCTGCCTCAAACAGCTCAAAATCGACATCAAACACGTAGGACGTTGCCAAGGTGACGACCAAATCTCTGCATATCATTATCACTTATTTACACCTGGAACAAGCTCAGCATCACAGCACCACCATCAGGCACATGGAATATTATGGAACTTAAACATAATATATATGTATATGTAGTATGAGTTGTCAGTATTTGGACGTGTAAAAATACCAATTCACTCTTCATTAGCCGTTCATTTCCATTGGGAAATTATTACAAAATGCAGCAATTTGCTAAGATTTAAACATCAAGATCATTGTGTTATAAGTGTGTCAGGAAAGAAGGAAGGAAGGAAAGAGGGTTCAATGACCTACATATCTGTTTGTATTGACAAACACCAAGTCAACCAGAAACAATGAAGGAAGACGAGGAGAAAGGGGAGGAAGAAGAAAGGGAAATGAGGAAATGAATGATGAGAATGTGTAAGAGAGAGAACATGAAGGTTGGAGGACAGAATAGGGAAAAGTAGAGCAGGGTGGGAGATGAAGAGAGAGGAGAGGAAGAGAATGAGCAGGAATCAAGAAAAGAAGAGATGGAGTGGATGAGGACGGAGAGGAGAGGGAACCAGGAGATGGGACAGAAGAAAGAGAGTGTGTGTCTGTGTGTGTGTCTATTGAGGTCAAGTCATCATTCAATATAGATGAGCAGAAAATACACACACCTACACACACACACATGCAAACCAACAGTTCAGAGTTGAACATGTCCGCCTTCCTCCTCCTTTATTCTTGTATCTTCCTCACTTTCCTTCTCTTGTCTCATATTTCCTCTTTTCCTCTTGCTGTCCTCTCTTCCATCTTTCTCTTTATTTTCATATCTTTAAACACTCCTTCATCCTCTATCTCGTCTTTTTCCTCTCTTCTTTTGTCTTCTTAGACATCTTTTGTTCTTTTGTCCTCCATCTCCCCCTTCTTCTTTCTTGTCTTTTCCTCATCTCGCCTGTGTGGGATGGGATGTTTATGGTGGATTGTCATTTGCCCTAAAGCAAAAGGAATTTCAGTGTGTGTGTGTGTGTGTTTAGTGGACACTTCACATTAACTTAATGAAATGTAGAGACAGAGAAGTGACGTGGAAAAACACTCTTCCTCCTATTTATCTACATTTTCTGTGTAGTAGATGTTTTGTCCTGAAGGTGGCAGCAGAGGAAAAGGTTACAAAGTGACCAAACGGGTTCACCCATTTCAAATCTTCATATTCTGCTCATTTATTAGATTACATAGATTCAATTAGTCTACTGGAAAGATCTAATTTGAACCTTGAGGCTTGAACACGAGCTGAACATAAATGTCCAACACATTTGTCCTTCATCCTCTTCTCCTCCCTCTTCCTCCTCTTTGTCCTTTCAGATAAGAGCAGGAAGGACGACAGCGTTAAAGTCAAACCGGACGTCTACGGTAGGATTTCAGATTCAGGTTTCCAGTTGTTTTTTTTTTTGTTTGATGAGCAGCCAATCATAAAGCTCTCTTCACTCCCAGCTGTGTCCAAGCCCGGCGAAGGGGAGGGGTTTATGGACAGCCCCACCCCCTGTCCAGAAGACTACGCCCAGTTCTGTGAACACGGCCAGTGTGAGATGAGACACAACCTGCCGACCTGCAGGTAATGCTGTGTTTTATGTGTGTGTGTGTGTGTGTGTGTTTTCGACCTGTGTGTATTTTTTTGACCGTGTGTGTATGTTTTATCAGGTGTGAGTCTGCGTACGGGGGTCCTCAATGCGACCAGCTCCTGGACTTTAACATCCTTTACGTGGTCCCAAGTGGTCAGAAGCTGCACTACGTCCTGATCGCTGCCATCATTGGAGCCGTTCAGATCGCTGTCATCGTTGCCGTGGTGATGTGCTTCACCAGGTATGGGCTCCTTTTCATTGAAACTGTATTTCAGGCTGTTTGTTTTGTTGACATTAACATTGTAATACCTGCTGCGTCCTGTAGGAGGTGCAACAAGACAAAGCGCGGGCGGAGACAGAAGCAGCACCTGGGACACTTCCCGTCCGGGACGTCCTCAAGGATGATGTAGCTGTTCAGTTTTCATTTCTTCTTCTTAGATACAGGAAATGGGATTTTTCATACCACATGGATAGACTACAATTTTATATCTTGTCTTTTTGGTGCCTCTTTTTTTATTTTTAAAATTATTTTTCAATTCCTTACGAGGCCTTATTTTTAAGAATTTCCTCTATTTTTCCGTATTATCTTTCCGGACAGTTCCTGAGCTCTTCCTGTCTGCCGATTCGTTTTCCTTCGGCAGGCGGGGGAGGGACGAGCAGTTTGAGATGCAGCAGCTTGTTGTTCAGTTGTTGTTTTTTTGATTTTGTGTCTGCCTGTGGGGGGCGCTGTGGATGTTCCATTTGTCTGTGATTGTATCATCATTCTGGATCGTCCGCCTCCAAACTGGAAAAACCGGAGGTAAAGTGGAATTTTTCATTACAAGACTTAACTGATGCTGTTTTTGTTTGTTTTTTTTGTTTATTTTTTGTCATGGATGTCAAACAGGGAGATAACAACATTTTCATCTGGTTTATCGGAAATTAATGTTCAGTTACAATTGCAAACTGCAGTAAGAAAGGGAAAAAAATGTATTTTTCAAGAGTAAGGACAAATTTTATTTCCCCCTTAGATTCCCTTAAAAGTTTATTTACAGTTTATTATTTCATCCATTAACTTAAAAACCTGTGACAAACAAACAACTCGCTGCTGCTTTGAGAATTAATTTGATTTTTAAGCGATTTTTATGGGGAAAACAGATCTGACACGTTACAGCCTCCTCTTATTTTTTACAAATCTTATATTGTGGATTTTAAGGGATTTTATGAATATGAATATGAATATCATTTTGACTGCACCAGTTCCATTCCTGACTTTCTGTTTACGTATTGCAGTCTGAAACAGAAAATGTCTTCAGTTCAATGCTATTGGTAGAAAATCATCAGGAGAAACGCTGTAATACCATGGTTGATTGATAAGTAATGAGCCATTATTTTAGTCAAGTGACATCATTCCTCAGGTCTTTTTGAGGGGTTGAGGGGAACCCGAGGCTCTGAGTTGGACCATGTGGACAAACAGAGACCAGAAGGATCCCCATGGAACTTTCTCAACTCAACTGACTGCAGACTCTCAGAATCTTTTTATCTCTTTGGGTTAAGCGTCTCCTTTGTGACCTTCTAGAACTTTCTCAGTGTCTCTCAGAAACTCCCTGAGGACAACACAAGATATCCTAGATTGTCCTTGAGGTTCCCTCCATTTTCAGTGACATAGAAAAAGGCATCGTAGGCAGAACGCAGCAGTGAAAATGTCACAGTGGACCAAGTTAGTGGTGCTCAATGCGGCCCCAGAACCTTATCAAGGACCTCTACAATCCCCAGACACACTGGTGCAGTGTGCAGCGATCACGTTGATGATGTCAAATCAACTGTGTGGGAGTTTTCTAAGATAGGCTCACTATTTATCAGTCAAGCCTCATACACGCACGTTTGTCCGTCCTGGTTTTTCCAACAGATTCTGTGTCTATGATCTTTAAGACTAATAACGCAGTTATTTGCTACTTTGCGTCCTTTCTAACTACAACAATACAAACTCTAACCAGGGTCTTGCTGTTAATTCCCATGATGCACTGCTAGCTGCTAGCTCTTTAAATGCTGGAGTATGAGTTTCTGCAAGTTGGCAGCTGTGTTGTACCCTAGAGGGCGCTGTGCTCTTTACAGTACCCGGTTCCTGTTGGGTATTTGGATGTAAATAGAAACTCAAATGGTTTGTATTGTGTTGATCTTTTTTTTTTATGTGATGCACCTGAAAACCAAAATGCTGTTTTTTTTGTACAAGCTACAAACAGACGTGTACAGGTTATTCTAATTATTATTTTATTGTTTACGTTTCCATTCCGGAAATGGATTCCAATGTTTTTGAGTTTGGACGAGCTGATAATTTAAATGTTTTTGGTAAAGTTTCTTCTTTTTCATATGATTTTGTAATAACGGTACAAAGTGTCAGTGTTGGTGCTTTTATTGTGGTAGGTTGTGTCTATAAGCTGAGCGGAAGTTCCCTAAAGTGTTGCCACGGTAACACCCGGTGTGTATCACGTTTACATCAAAAATCACCAGCAGCGCACAGCTGGATTTAAGAAAACATTTCATGTTGTCATAGTTCATATTTTACAGGAAATTTTCACCTGTTTAGTCAACATTTCACGTTATTTTAACTTTACACTGTGAAATATTCACAAATCTCTGCTAAGGCTGAACATTTCTCATCTGTTTCTGTTTACATTTCTCTTTTATAATCAGACTCTTTGACCATAAATACAATGATGAATTACATCTTTATAAGTTTTGGCGATATTAATAGAAAGATGATTGGATAATGGTGGAACTGTTCTGGTGGAGCTATTGATGCTGCATTAAATTACATACCTGGATAAGTTAAACTTATATCTATCACAAAGTGTGTTTCTGACCACCAAATCAAGATTGTATTGATCACGTCCATGTAAAAAAAAGATCATTTGTACAAATTTCTTGTTCATTAATGGCTTAATTGGTGGGATGTGATGCTTTTCGGCAGCTTTTCTAAAAATTCTACCAATAACTTTTACCAATAATTTTGTTATAATTACATATTTTCCACATTACCCAATGCCAACGTATTTTGTTTTAACAAGGAAATTTAATGTCACAATGAGAAAATACATGATACGAGTTTTTTTCTGTGATGACACAGCTGATGTGCCATTGCAACGTTAAAATTGATATTACATATTATACTACGTAATGATGGGAAAGTCTCCTGAAAAAAACATGCTGAAATGTTGTTATAACGAAATATTGTACGTGGTAACAAGAAAATATGTCATTATGACATCATTTATCTTGTCTCCCATCATCGCCGTTTGTGTGATATTTTCTGCATATTTGCATTATTTGATGCGTCACACCACGTCCTTCGGGTGATTTGGGTGAGATGATGTCATCCTGTGACGCTGAGGGAAGGAGCCGCTTGTACTGTACGTGTTGCATGAATCAGTGACGTTGTTGTTTAGACTTTGTTGTAGATGGAATAGAATTAAATTATGCCCTTTAAAAACACTCTGTGCTCCGTGTCGTGTGTTACCACTTTAAAATAAAGCGTTAAATCTGAAAGGTTTATCAAAGTCAACACCCACCCCTGGCTTTTCACAATAAAATCTTGATAAATGCCACAGTATCAACACCAGCTATGTATTTATGTGTTTGAAGATTGGTGTGTGAAATATATAAATAGGTATAAATAATAAGATGGAAAAATTAAAAAGTATATTATTTTTTCCCTAAAATCAGTCAAAACATTTTTTTTGTTTCATGTCAGATTTTCTCTAAAGGATTTTTGATATAAACAACCTCGTGGGTTAAAATACAGATGTTTAGGGTGACTGACCGGTGTGTGAGCCTATCCTTGTGTTAAGCCGTTTAACTCCGCCCACTCAGAGTGAACGGTGGGTAAAAATGTGTGTGTTAAATATGGATATGACGAGTTTAATTATAGACGACAGCTGGTGGATGAATATAGACAGTGGGGGAGTCCCTCTCTCCCTTACCCCTCTTCCTCCTCTCATTCTCTTCTTCACCTCCTTTCTTATCCTCCACTCTCTCCTCTTTTTTCCTCTTTAAACTTCCTTCCCTGAAACAGAGACATACTGATGTAACTCAAACACAACCGCACACTTTTATGTCTAGGCTTCAGTTACTTACGGTGGAAATGCTCTGAGCTCTTCACCACCAGGTGGCAGCACTTATTGTATATGAGTGTGTAATTTTAATGATTACTACTGATAAGAAATGATCAGAAAATGTAAATGATAAGAATATCAATGACTAAGGGGACTTACAGGTCCCTTGAAAAAATGGGATGGGTGGAATAGGAACATTAGCGTAGTTTAAGGTGTGGAGTCTTTCCAAGACAAAGGGTTGTAGGTTCACGTCAGTCAGTCAGCGGGGCAAAAGTGGAGTCACGTGTCTTCGTGATGATGTCACGTCAAGTCTGAGTCACACAACTCCTGTGAGTGGCATTGATGTCGAGCTGTTGGCTTTGGATTGTAAATGTTGACGAAGAGATGAAGAAAGAAGCAGTGAACAGATGAAGAGTATTTTTAGACAAGAGCACGTCAAAACTTTTATTCCCTAAGCCTTCTGGGTCAAGCTGTTGCGATCTTCGCCAATCAGACCCACTGGTGGGTTACAAAAGAATTTCGTGAAAATTTTTGACGGATTTCAGCGATGTTTCCATCCATCAATTAAAGGGTTCCAAAGAGCTGAGATGGATCCAACAGTGTCCCCCTCATACACGCAAACACACACATTTAGAAGAATCTGAATCTAATATTTGAATATTGGTAACTTGAATAGTGACTATTTAAGTTGGTGATGATGGTGGTCGGAGCTCTGAGTGATCGTTCAGTCCGTGTCTTATCACTCAAAAGCGTTTCAGCTTTAACTCCTGAGACTTTTTACCCTTTCCGTTTTCCTCTGAACTCACTCTCTCTCTCTCTTTCCACCAGCTTCAGCTTCTCTCTCTTTTTAGCCTCACCCCCACCTCACCAACCCAGCAGGGTGGAGTCTGTTAGTTGATCTGACCAGTTTCAGGGTGACGGTCCAGTTGCAGAGGAGTGATCCTTGTCCTCCTCTCCTCTCCTCTCTTCTCTCTCCACTCTTCATTTTTCCTGTCTTTTCCTTCAGGTTCATGGTGATTCAAACTTCATCCTTTTCCTTTTCCTCTCTGTTTTTCTTTACACGTTGAATGTTTCTTTTTTGTTAGATTTTTCTGGAACTTCTTCTTTTTTCTCATCCCTTCTTCCTTTTGGATCACTGAGTTGAGAATCCGACTAAGCAAGAAGTTAAAACAAAAACCAAACGTAGCCAAAAAGCCAACTAGCCAACATGACGGACAAACTGGGCATGCCAGCAGGGGGCGGTGGTGATGACACTGGCAGCATCATGGCGCTGTTGGAGCGCGTGGCGGGAATCGTGGACAGCGTTCAAACCACGCAGCAGCGCATGGAGGAGCGGCAGCTGGAGCTGGAGAACACGGTGAAGACCATCCAGGCCGATGTCAACAAGCTGACCGCCGACCACACCTCCACCAGTGCCACCGTAAGCCGGCTGCTGGAGAAAACACGCAAAGTCAGCCGCCACATCAAGGATGTGCGAGTGCGCGTGGAGAACCAGAACATCAGGGTGAAGAAGGTGGAGGTCACGCAGGCCGACCTGCTGGCCAAGAACAAGTTCAGGGTGGTCATCTACCAGGTATGTCTACAAGTCTACATCCATCCATCCATCCATCCATCCATTCATTCATTCATTCATTCATTCATTCATTCTGTTCATGTTCAAGATTAGTCGTACCTGGGAGATAAAACAGTATCATCCCATCTGAAGCAGTGCACTGTTACCATGGTTGTCATGGAAACCGATTTTGGGTTAATTTTCCTTATATTTCCCATATGTCAATGTAAACATGGATAAGGTGGCGCCCCAGTGGCACAGGTTCGATTCCGATTGTGCCCTTTGCTTCATGTCATCCGCTCTCTCTCTGCCCCGTCCTTCCTGTCCATCTCTCTACTGTCACAATAAAGCTGAAATAACAAGAAAATAATCTTACAACAAAACAAAACGTGGATTAGACTTTGTTGGATTAACGTAACGAACAGTTCCAGATTTGTTTAGATTCCTTTGACATTTATTTCTGAAAAATACAGAAAGAATCATCGAGTCATTATCAGCTGCCTTTGGTATTCAAATTCTAGCTGAGGGTCGTGTGGTGATGTTGTGTTTTTTTGTTGAAGTTCTTTCATCTTCAGTGATGAAAGGGGCAGAATCCTGGAGTGTATGATTTATTGGACTTGTTTGTTTGTTTGTTTGTTACATTTTGTTTTATTTTTTGGGTGAAGCCCCGCCATCAAATCAATCCTGTCAATCTGTTAATGTTTTATTTTAATTTACAATTTACTTATTTTTGACAAGGTAGCAAAACATTTTCAGCTTTCGGCTTTAGCTTGCTCTTGCTCTCTCTCTCTCTCTCTCTCTTTCCCTCTCTCTCTTTTTCTGGCCTTCACTTAGCAGCTGTTAGCGTTATTTTAGCAGCAGATAAACGTCAGCGCACTGAAAGGTTACAGAGCAGTGTGTGTGTGTGTGTGTGTGTGTGAGAAGGGAGACTGGACCCTGATTACTGGATACTAGGCAGTATCTGATTGGTTGAATCCTTTCTCTCCAAATTCTAGATTTCTCCCTCTCCTTCCTGCTCCTCACCATTTCTCCCATCTCTAAGATACAAACCACACAAAAAAGACAAAACAGTCTCTGAATGTGAGGCTCAAAATGTTTCCACCAGGTTTTTAAATTCAGAATAATCAAATATCACAGAATTATTTTCATGTCAAATCTGAACTCATTGTTAACGACAAACATATAAAATCAGTGAGTCCGAGCCCAGATCTGGTCCGTGTGTCTCTGTAAGTGACTGAACCAGCTGAGAGTGAAGAGGAGTTATTCTGAGTGAACCTTCATCATGTCCTAATATAGCTGTCTGCTCACCCAACCCTCTGTTTGTCTCTCACCCTCCCTCTCTCTCAATCTCTCTCTCTACATGTAGTTGTCTAATGCAAATCCTGATTAGACATTAGAATCGTGACAGGTATGACATATGAGGTAAACAAAAATTCTAATACTACTAAATAAATAACACCTAGTCAGACATTTCGGAGAACAAGCTCTTCTAGATGGTAGTTGGCGATATGCAAATGAGCCAGGCTCTGATTGGCTGTCTCTGTGGCATGCTTTTCCGGACGCTATTGTCCTACAAAGCAACACAACACAGAAAGTGATGTTTAGTCCATATTTGTATGCAAGTAATTCCAGTCTAGTCCTTAAACATGGTATACATGTATAATACATTTGACTCCAGTTAGTAAAATATATCAAATATATTCATATTTTTTCAGACTACTGCTTAACATATGACACTATATAGTTTTACTTTGTAGTCTGCCTTTGGGACATGGCCTGAGGCTTTGGTGGTTCAGCAGGCTGTGATGTCATAAGGTGAAATGAGCTGATGACCTTTGACCCTATCTCTCTGTAACATGTCACTCTTTAATGAGGCATGTTTAATAGAACCTTTAAATAATGAAGGTCAGGGTCCTGGGTTCAAATCCAGCCATTCAGGAAGCAGAATCCAAACACGTTATTAACACGCAAGGTTTCCAAAATGGATCATCGCTGAGTGTATGCAGCGATGTGAAAATGATTGGAGCAAGCAAGCGACAAAAGTTTGGTCAAGTAGCGACCGTGTGCTCAATCGGAACAGGATGAACGCTCGATGAAGGAGCGAGGCTGAAGCGATAAAGAACGTACGGCAGATGTTACAAACCGCTCGGCCCAATCAGAGAGCAGAACTGAAACGATTATAATTACAGTGGAATTAGCTGAAAGTCACGTAGGAGTCCAGTAGGGGGCGGTAATGCACCAATATGCTCGTTTGCCAACAACCAATAAATAATAACAGATGGAACATACAACTCTACTCCCATTCTAATAGGAGTTAGGATCATCAGTGGAGTATAAATATTTTTGCAAATAATTACTCTTAGTTATCTACACATGTGAACAAAAATCTAGTAGAGTTGAGTTCTTCCTGTTGGTGATAGGTTGACTGTAAATAAAAGTTGAAACAGAACTCTACATAGAGGACTCTGGACAGTCCAACTCATCGGACGTGTCCTCCAAAGTTGAAATCATCTTTAAATAAAGTTTGAAAAGTTTCATTCCAATCATTGGGAACTAAAGATCTGCTCCATATTTACCTTTTAAGACATGTGGACTGCTGGATTAGATTAGGGAGATAGAGAGGACAGAAATACTTGAAAACACTGACTGTCAATACTCAAGTACAGTTTTTATCTAAGAAATACTTTTGATAAATACTATGTTTTCTGATGGGTCACTTTTACTTGACACTAAGTGATTTTAAATGAGATATCTGTAGTTTTACTCAAGTATAACTATGAGGTACTTTATCCACCACAAATTATTCTATTCAAATAATTTGCGACAGCAGAGCAAGTATCAAAATGAATCAGTATCAGAGAAACTACACACTACAGTGAAAGGTGGCATGAAATTAGTCTAAGCCTTTGATGTGTGCTGTAAAATAGAGCGTGTATAAGGTTGCCGGGTTCATTTATCTGTTTGCAGCTCATTAGCACATGTAGCATGATAATGTTATCCTGCTAAGATCATCGCGTGTGTCCTGCTCAGGGATGACAGAAATGCAGACTGTCCAATCTGTGGAAATGTCAGCCTGTATCAGCTATCACATCATCAAAGATGACACTTTGCACCGCAACAACACAGAATATTTTTAAAATATTATCTGAGCTCTACTAGCTAAAACCCTTACATTATTTATATACACTTTGTGATTTAATCATATAAAAATATATTATACAACACTTCTTATAAATGAGTCATAACTACAAGAAAAGACAAATAATTAAATAATAATAATAATTATAATTATAGATGTGATTATGGGTTCAATTTTGGTATCAATGGGCTTCAAAATAAAATATCTAAGATTAAAAGCTTAGAAAAGGGAATAGAAATAAAGACTGAAGGTGACCTCATGTCAGTTTTGGATTAACATGTTTGTATTTTGAAACCTGTTGTGTAAAACACAAATTCCACTTTTGCTTTAGTGAAGTTCTTATGACATAAAACGTAAAACGTTGGCGGAGATGTGGGTCAGCCTGCTGCTTCCATATTTATCTGCTCCATTTCAACCGTAAGCTGATCTGTCAATCGGGACGCGGTGTCACCGATACAGACCTGCTGGCAGCCCAGCTGAGCTGCACTAACAGGTGCTGCAGGGTATTTATAATCCACATCCAGAGCCCAACGTTCCAAGCTCAAACTCTGTTTTTATTAATGAGCCCTGCTCTCCTCTGAATATGGAGACCGAAGGGAACAAAACCTTATCGGATGTCACTGACTGGACTATGAGTGATAACATGGGTGTGGGGGAATGTGGTGGTTTTAGGGAGGGGAGTGAGGTCTGACTGTAAAATATTCAGAGGTATTACTAAACCTCTTAAGTTACATATGATATGATTTGTTTTCATTATGTCATCTCTGAATGTGAGGATCTTATTTTGACATGTGGGACCTTTAATTGGCTGGGCTGATGGGCAGAGTTTTCATTGGATAGTTTTTTTTGGGGTTTTTTTTGCAGTTTCTGCTCTGTGATAGTTACAGTAGAGACAGTAGTAGCACAGGGAAGACAGAGGGGATGAGATGCAGCAACGAGCACAGGCTGGAATCAAACCAGTGCCACTGTGCCATGTGGCATGCACTCTTAACCAATGAGGAACCGGGGCACCCTTTCATTGGATATTTAAGGCTTTGCACTGAAAGCTCCTGAATCTTACAGAAAATCATCTCTGACATGGTTTTCTGTTATTTTAGCATCATCTCTGGTGAAATAGTTGTGTGCCTAACTGTGCTGTGTGTTCTCCTTCAGGGTGACCAGGAGGTGAAGGCTGTCCCGGCAGGTCAAGAACCAGCAGAATCCGGGGGGAGAAGTGGCTCCAGAGCTGAGGTCGAGCCGGACAAGTTTGAGCTTCCGCCAGAGTCTGATGAGGAGTACATGGTGGTGGAGGAGGGAGGGTCCTCGGCAGCGACCCGCATGAAAAAGAGCGGCTTGACACGCATTGAGAGCTTTAAGGCCACTTTCTCCAAGGAGAACATGAGCAAGACCCGCGAGAACCTGGGCACCAAGGTGAACAAGCTCGGAGAGCGCATCGTGACAGCCGAGAGGCGCGAGAAGATCCGCCAGTCCGGGGAGAGGTTGAAGCAATCTGGAGAGAGGCTGAAGGAGACAATCACCAAGAATGTCCCGGCTAAGCTGAAGAAGGAGAGGACAGTGGCAGAGGGCCAGGAAGGGGCTGAGGGTGGCGCAGAGGGAGCCGTGCCCGTCCCCCCACCCAAGGGACGCAAGGGCAGCCCAGATGTGGCCAAGGAGGCAGCTGACGCGGGCAAGGCGGAGGAGGCGGAGGTGCCGATGTACGATATGAAACAGCTGTCATAAAAAAACCCCGAGACAATGATGACATCCGGCCTGTTTGGGTTTTCTGTTGGACTGCTGAGATGGACGGTTCTGGTTCAGTTACATTTCAGTCCAGAAACCACTTTTCCAATCTGGGTACCTTTGAATCTGTTAATCCATTCTGTAGTAGTAGTTTTGTAGTAGTAGTCTTATGGGGGGGAGGTCAGTTTCTTAGATTAAGAACCAATATGTGATCCAGATATAAACAAAAGTGTGGCCCCACCCATCTCCAAGAGTCTCCACCCACAAGCTGATTGACGGATCAATTAAAAGGACACCGTAAAAACCTGCACCTCATCAACTCAGAGTCAGGATCTGGATACAAACATGGAGACTCAACAGTGTTGATTCTGACTGGACCACACAAATATGGTAAAAGGATGTTGGCATTCAAAACATCTGTAGAAGACAAGAGTAGAATTTGTTTACTTTTATCGTTGTACCTCTGTTTATCTGATCAGATGTTTAGTTAAATAAGATTCTAAGACTCCAGATGTTCTACCAACTTGGAACTGGATCCAAAATGAAACCAGCGATCAGAGCCCAAACTTACTGAGACCGCAACAACGGAAAGGAGTAGAATCTTGTCTTTTTGGGGGGCGCCGTTTCCTCGCCAAAGGAAGTGAAAGGAAAGGAAAGAAGATTGTATGTTGGGATGAAAGAATGAACTAATAAGACTGAACAACAACCAAAGAAATGCACCAAAAATGTTTTTTTCCCTCACAGTTCTGCGTGTTTGGACGTTCAACATGGTCTTTAGCCCAGCTTGAGTACATGTTGTTTTTTGTTTACAACACTGACTGGAAAATAAACATATAATGATAAAGATGGTAAAGTCTGACATCATCACTCTGCTGCTGCTGCTGTTGTTGTTTTTGCATGTGGATTAGGTTGAATTGTCTAATGTTTGAGTTATAATAAGTTTATGGTACATTTGGAGAGATGAAACCATTTAAACATTTGGAATGATTTAGTGTGATGAGATAGACAGAATGTGTAACATCGTGCCTGTAATGTAACCAGGGATTAACTGAAATAAACTGTATTTGCTGATGAGAAAGGGATGAAATTATTAAAGAAGTTATTTTCCTTTTTTTGGAGATGTTAGCTGGTAGCCACATGTTGGTGATCAGGCTGATATTTTACAAGGTTTCCGTTCGAGCAATGATGTTTGTCGATGAAAATAGAAATGATCAGTATTCTACGGAACTCCACACCATGATATTCCAGTTAATATTAGCAGATAAATTATATCAGTACCTTAGATACCACAATAACTAGCTTAGAAAAAAAAATAATACAACTCCAGGAAACAATATTCTCTCTATTGCCTCTATATTTGATGAAAACCTCCAATGATCACAACCACATTTTGAGAGGTGGACTAACAGCGGCTTTAATGAGCCATGGAATGTCCTTCAGAGTAAATGGAAAGGGAGGTTTTGCGAGGAAAATAAAGACAGACTTTTAATCTTTAAATGCAATGGATCACTTCAGAGGGCCAGAGGGATAGGTACGGCTCATTTTCCCGATGAATATGAGATGGGACGAACAGTCCAGGAAGTGATTGTTACAGTGGGCTCAAAAGTTGGTCCTTAATTCAGGTAATGTCAGGAGGAGGAACCACAGAGACATGCAGATATTTTTCACAGAGCACTCAAGTTTTTTTTCTCAGATAAATCCATAAACTGAGTTCAAAGTTGAATAGAACTCAATAAGATGATTTATTTAGTTGAATTGATGACAGTTATGGCGTTGAATTTGTGAATATTATGTTTGTATTTTAAAAATGAAGCACGGGCTGAGTTTTTTGCATGGCTGTTGCACTTTTTCTGATTAAAGCTGTTTTGTGGTTAAATTTTAACATTTGTGTTATTAAATTGCACATGTCGTGACCGCTCTTTATTCATCACAATCAACAATCGTCAAAAATCTGCATTTAGGATTATCTTTTTAAGAAAATGCGGGAGGGGGATTAATCACACTCTAGATTAGGACTTTAAATTACTCAATCTCACAGGTCTTAAAACAAAAAATATTATGTTAACATTATCAGTATAGTAATAATTAATACTCATAATGCTAAACATTTGTTTACATTACTGGGGTTTGTAAACGCAGCAGACTAACGCTAATAATAAAGAGCTAAAATTGGAATAAAATTTTGGTGCTACAATTTTAAAGGTGTTACAGTGATTTAGAGGGATCACTAGGAAGGAGTCACAGTCGGGGGTCACATTGAGCTGCTGTTATCAAAACTACAGCTGCACTACAGCTCACTGCATGTTGTCTTGATGGGCATCAAACCATCTGTTTCCGTGTCACAGGTCATTTACAGTCACAGAGCAGAGCGGCTCCTCTCAGGGCCCAGTGATCCACAGGCTGAAAGCTCCTCAGCTGCAGTGACACGATGAAGTTCAGGTCAGTCCTCCGAGGTTTCTTATAGACCGGACACGAGTACAGACTGACTGCCCCGCCCCCACCAGGCTGTCGCTTACTGTCTGCTGAGTTGGCTGAGCTGACGGCGTAAACATGGACCACGGGCAGAGGTGTGAAGAGGACCTGACAGGACAGACAAAAGACTTAAATGCTTCTGGTACTTTCTTTCTATCTGTTTTTATCTTGCCATCAGGAAACCCTCTACGAACAGCGAGGGTCTTCACACACAAACACACACACCTTTGGTGGAGCCTCTGCCAGTTTGGACCCACGTCGGTCCCATCCAGCTCCATCCAGGTAGAGCCCATAGATGTAGACTCCGCCCACATCCTCCGGGGGTGGAGCTGACACATCTTCCTTCATCATCTTGGTGACATCGTTGCTGAGGGCAACTGTATCCAAGGCCCAACCACGCGACACATTTGCGCGAGTTGTCTCCTGACGCATAGCTGTCAGAAAACCCTGGAGAGAGACGGAGAGAGAGAGAGAGAGAGAGAAAGAGAGAGAGAGAGAATGATATTAGTACAAAGGAAGAACAGCAGAAGGGAGAATGATAGAAATGAAAAGATGAAGAATGACAACATGAAAAGATAAAATAATAAGCTGATTTGTTATGGTTTCTTTGTTTTGGTGTCGCTGTGTGACCTGTGGGTTGAAGAATCCTGTCAGCCAGAACTGGCTGGGTCGCCCGCTGCCGATCCAGCTGCTGAGCTGCTGGTTCCTATCCAGCAGTTCGCTGAACCAAAAGCCCAGCGTGGCTGAGGGCCAGCTCAGCCGGAGCCAACGACGAGGGATCCGAGCGTCGAACATGCAGTCCAGAGCGTCACGCAGCTCCTCGGACATGATGATAGTGCCTGAAGAGGGCGACAAAGAGACAGAAGGAGCACGGGCTTGCCATCATTTGCTTCAGAAGATCTGTCATCCATCCATCCACCCATCCACGTTGTTAGTTCAGGATAAATGATAATTATTTGGATTGACAGAATGAATTTTGACTGACCGTCAATGGCCAGCTGGAGGTCACTGAGCGTGCTCCGTACGCTGCTGATGACTCGCTGCATGCGCTCCACTTCCTGCCGCAGGAAGATGTTCATTGGCTGAAGAGGACCCATCTTCAGCAGCTGAGTCTTGACCTTTAAAACACATAAATAATCCAGAGATAAACAAATGTAAGAATCGAATATGTATTGTTATTAGCATTTATCATTATTGTCAACTGATACTTAACAAAAACAATAATACTACAAATAATAATAATAATTACAAAGTCATTTTACATTTTTATAAAAAAGGAAAGAATATATAATTCCATTTAATTCAAAATTTAATCTGGATTTTAGGTAGTGAAACGTTTTCATGGAGCTGAGAGTATTATTATAAATAATTTAAAGACCTCGTGGGGGATGTAGTCGGGCGGCAGCTTCTCCAGCATCTCACCGGCGAGCCTCTGGACCGTGGCCTCCCTGGTCTCCCCACTCCCTCCCCCAGTGTCCTTTGGTTGGATGTTGATGATGGTGCTGAGCGTATCATTAGCCAAGTTGGTCTGGTAGGTGATGTCAGCATTGGGGTGGAGTCCAAACACCTGCCACAAACAGGAAACAAAAAAAAAGTAAAACAGGGAGAAAGATTTACATAGGCCCCCAGACCCCTCTGTCCTATACAACAACCATCTGTTCTGAGTGTGGGTGAGGGGGCTCTAACCTCAGGTGAGTCCACCAATGGCAGAGCCTCGATATGCTGCAGGACGTCCTGTACGGTCTTGGGCGTGGTGGGTATGCTGTAGCCCTTATAGAAGCAGAACTTGTCACTGAAGGTTTTCTCGCTAAACCACACATGAGTGAATGTATTCAGGAGACGTTTGTCCAGGTCATCTGTCACCCGGCCGCCATACTGGACCTCACCTGGACAGGAACACAGTGTTAAGAAATCGAACTTTGTTGCAACATTTCATCATAAATGTCTTACTCAATGATTGCAGATTACTACATTTAAAGGATTCTGGGCCTTGTATAATGAAGAATAACAAGAATAGTTGTGAAAATAAAGGAAGTCTGACCAAGCATGTAGCGCAGGCAGCTCCAGTTCACTCCTCTTTTGGAGTCCAGCTCATCCAGGTGGTTCTGGACAAACTGTATGCTTGAGGTGAAGTCAGCCTGGTTGAACTCATATGGGATGTTCCAGCCCAGAGGACCAAACTTACGACGCTCCTGACAGGACAGAGAAAATATGACAAACACCTTGACGTTCTCCGTCCAATAGTCCAATGAATAAATAAATATACCAAACTGAATTGGCAGAGGGATGGATGGATAATTGGATGGACGGATACCTGTACAGTAGTGTGGAGGAAGGCCACAGCGTACAGTAGAGGTTTCCATTGAGGCAGGTTAGTGACTTCTAACTGATCCTGAGAAACTCCACCAAAAGTTCTCTTCAGGCCAGCTTTCATACCTGCAAAGACAGAGGACAGGAGAGAAGAATGGAGGGGCGGAGATGGAAAGATAAAGGGATTCAGAGAGAGATTGAAGGATGAGATGAAAGAGAAATGGAGGAACAGTCAATGAATGGTCAAGAGAAAGAAGAGAGCAGAGCTTCCAATTCTGAGTAACGATAACCTTTAAGCCCCAACAAGTCCATAAGGGCAGCTTTTATTGACATAAAGTGCAACATATTAACCAGACATAAAGAGAAGTGATGGATTGCTGCATGGATAAATTGATGTAAGCCACACAAAGACTGAAAAAAGAAAAAGAAAAATATTGCACCTGCGGCTTACATGACTCAGATCTGGAAAAAAATGCACACGATAAGGGAAAAAATACGGTTTGACATCAAACTAGAAGCAAAAAACACAAAAAACAACCTGGATGTTCTCCCTGGAAAGAACAGATGCGAGCTGTCTCACACAACTGTTGATCGCAGCATCTACCAGAGATGTGCTGCTAGACAGCACAGAAGCGTTGGATAAAGGCCGGAGGACAAGAGAACAAAATAGAATAAAGCCATCTAAACGATACCAGAAAAGTACAAATGCAGGATGGCAATCTAGTGTCATAATGTGGACTTTTAGACTCCACAGCTCTCTACATGCACCACGGTTAAGGTTAGGGTTGCAGTCATGAAGGTTTTTCTCATGGCCTCTTTGGCTCCCTTCGTGAAATCTGATTTGAGAGGATTCATTTGATGCAATTAAGGACAAAGAGACCAGATAAACAACAAGAGGGTTTGATTTTTACCCAGAGGAGGCTCGTTGGTGAACTTGATGGAGGACTGAAGGAAAGTGATGGGAAAGCTGCAAAAACATACACACACAGAAGACAAACTTTCAATTTTTATCATTCTCGTAACTCTTTTGGAATGAAAGCTCAAAAAACCTCAAACAATTTAATATTATGGTGCGTAAAATCCATATCATGTTAAGTTCAATCAGAGCACACAGAGTCTCACCTGACATGCACGTCAGTTGTCACCCACACCCGGAAACCCTCATGCACATTCTCAGCTGATGCCATGGTGACGGTATCTAGCAGCTCGTCCAGAAAGTCCAGACCCAGGTGACAGTTCTGGAGGAGAAGCCACCCACCGTCTGTCATGCTGAGGGCCAATAACCTGCGAGCATGAACCTCCTGGCCCTGACCCATGGAGATGGGACGACATGGTGCCCCCTGCAGGCATAGATACAGTACTGCTCTTCATCCGTCGTTCCTCCCATCTGTTCATCATCCTATTTTCCAGTTAATTTATTAGATACTCCACCATCTATCCACTGTAATTTGTACCCCTTTGATCCTCTATTCATCCATCATCCTTCATTTTTTCCCTCCCTTTCTCCATCCATTATTTTTAATCTCTCTATCTCAACTATTTTTTCTCTAAGTTAATATTTCCATCCAGCCTTCAACTAACAATCAATATCTATTGTTCCTGTTTCTCTTTCCATCCTCCAATTAAATGAGCCATCCTATTCTTCATTTATCTAATTTTCTTTTCACCTTATTCTTGGCGAGTTTCTCAATGTTCTCCGTTGGGTCAGAGCCCATCGACAGCAGGCACACCATTGGTGTTCTGTTGTCGCTCTCTGTCAACATGGCGTCCAGGTCCAGTACCAAACCCTCTGCGTACTGCTGACCTAGAGACTCTGAAATGTAACGCCTCGCCTGGCCAACAGAAACATAGAATCCCTTAAACATAATTAACTTTTACTTTTACCAATGAAGTGTAAACTACACATCCGTATCAGTTGAGTCTGTTCTGAACGTTTCACTGAGTTTTGGTTTGGTTGAAGCTTTGAGCAAACAGACCTGAGCGATAGTTCGGTCTGGACACCAGCTACGGATGAGCAGAAGCTTGCGGAAGCTATCAAGCTTTTCTTCGTAACCAACAGGTAGCGGGGCATCTTCTGGTGATGGATGGTCAAACCAAGTCCTCCAGGCTCGCTCATTGTTGCTCACCTGGACACAGAGTCAAGAGCTGTTGTAGAGCTACAATTATAGGTTACAGCTCTACCTACTATGGAACTATGTGTGCTCGCAAATGTTGAACCTCTACATGACGTGGTTCTGACTGCTGTGGATCTGTGTGTTGAGGTTGTACCTGTGCCAGAATCTGAGAGAATGGTGGTAGGCTGGACAGCTGCACAAGGTTGAGCCAGGTCTGATCTAGGATCCAGCGCCGTGGTTTGGATTCCACCGAGTTCAGGTCCAGAGAGGCTCCACCTACTCACACAGACAAACGACAGAATGACTGATTGGAGTATCACTGTGCAAAACCAAAGTGAAGTGACATGGTTGAGGGCCTGAGAGAAGCAAATTAAAAACAACATGAGAAAGATGATGATGATGATGAGAGTGTGACCTTTGATGAAGGTGAGCACTTCGGGGTGTGAAATGTTTCCAGCTTGCAGGTCGACCTTCAGGGCCAGCAGCAGAGTGAACAGCAACTTGTGCTCCTCATACAGACCTCTGGCTGTGTAACAATATACCTGAAGAGAAATCCATCCACCCATTCATCCATCCATCCATCCATCCATCCATCCCATCAATCAGTTAATTTATTGGTTAGTAGAAAATATCACAATAACCCAGTTGATCCCACAGTTGAAGAGCGTTTCCCCTTCCCCTCTGATCTGCAGTGATCACCTGGTAGGTGAGGAACTGGATGATGTTGCTAATGCGTTTGGAGGTGAGCTGCGACTTGGCGGAGCGCTCCATGGATGCATCAAAGAGACCCAGGAACTGCAGCAGTGACGTCTGGTACATCACGTTCACCAGCGACATCTCCACGATCAGGAAGTATAGGATGCTCCCCCTGGTGGCCACCAAACGGTACTCCTCCCTTGCTTGGTTTATCTTGATTTCTGTCTCTGCAGCAACCATCAGCTTCTCGCTCACCTGGAGACAGAGACAACAATGCTTGTTACTTGTTGTACATCCATCAAATGAGCAAAACTAACAGTACGTGCCTGGTACCGGCACGACTCAATGCAGAAAATTGTTGGATTCTACAGGGAGAAACGCCTTGCTTTTCATCAGTCTTTACCAACACTTTTGTCCTCACATATGTTAAAATTAAAATTAAACACATTGAAGTTGAACAACAAATTTAGCTGTGTGTGACTGATCCTTAATAATCTTAAATTTGCCTGCGGTACCTCCTGAGCGGTGGTCTTGGTGACCTTCAACACCTCGATCAGAGACTCATCTTCCACCAGGGACCCCTCGGTGCTGGTGAGTCTGAACAGCAAGCTGTCCTCTAACTCCTGCATCTTCCTCTTGTTGGACGTCACCTCCTCCAGGAGCTGCACCCGCTCTGCCTCCAGCTCCTAGCGGGAGAGGAAAGGGACATGATTAATATGATAATTGATTAGGTGGAGAAGAGATTAACAAACAACTAGTGCGGAACCTGTTTCTCTAGTAGGATGACCCTGCCCAGCAGCTGGTCCTCCAAGCCCCTCAGGGTGACTGTGAAGTCCACCACAGCTGTCCTGGCGCTCACCTCAGGACTATATGCTGGATTGGCCAGTTTGGTGGTGATGTAGAGGGTGAAGCCCTTCATCACATCCACCTCCTTATCTCCCACCTTCACCTAGAAGAGCAGCAGGAGGAAGAAGAAAAATAATCAAAATGAATAATAAAATTAAACAAAATAGTGATGACTGTTATACTATGTGAATATCTGATAAAATAAACACAATTTAAAAGATTTAGAAGAGCAGTTTTGAGGTAGTTAGTTATAGTATAGTAGTTATAGATACTATAAATACAAAAAAGAATACATGTAAATATAAAAAGATTACACATCTATTTTACTTCACTCTTTTTTTGTTTGGATGGATTGCTTTTTAAAATGTCTTTTATTTGTTGACTGACACCTCTTGTGACGTGTCTGAGCTGAAATATTTGCCGTAACACAAAATGTCCTACTTTATATGTGGATCCAGACTTGATGTAGTTTTTGTCCAGTATGTTGTCCAGGATGGGGTCCAATTCCTCTCCTACGTCCTCCAGCAGCATGGGGCGGCCCAGAGACAAACTGTCCTCCAGGTGGGACCGGAAATATTTATGGTTCAGAGATGTCACCTGAAAGACCCAGAGTAAAGAGTCAAAACTGAAAAATAATATCACAATGCAGTACAAAATATCTAAAATATCCATCCACTTGATGATGTTATGATATATTTTAATGCCTCTGATAATGATAATTATTTTAATAACATATACCTTTTTGGATTTGTTATAGTTATTATTCGTTCTCATTTCTTTCACTTCTCTATATTCCTCTCCCTCTCTTCTATCCTTCTCTTCATATAGTTCATCTTCACATTCATTGAACATCCTCTCCTTATTATTCTTGCATGTCTTCATCTTGTGTCCTCTTTCCTTCCTTATTGTCTGATTTTCTCCGTGGCCTTTTCCTCGGCCTTCTCTATCTCCTCATTTCCTCCATTACTTCACCATCTCTCTCCTGACCTGGAGTTGTTGGCCCTTCTCTCTGTTCTGGATCCAGGTCTTGCCCTGTCCCTGTGGGTCTATGAGCAACGGGTATCTCAAGGCCTTGGTGACCACGATGCCATTCTGGATGGACAGATCATCACTGGGTAAACCCTGCAGACTCCACTCGCTCACTGTGGCATTGTCCACTAAGAGACCAATCACATTCAAGTCCTGTGGGGAGGTAAGGACACAGATTTGGGAACTCCAGAAAATATATTTGACTGTCCTGAACAGAAAAACCAAAGATAAACCATGTATAAATCCAGTATAAATTCAACTGCAAGGTGAGGGACATTCACAAAGGGCGTGGCTGTTTAAGACAAACAGACACGGAGCTCATGGTCTTACAGCACTGAAGGGGATGTGATTCTGGATCGTGTCTTTCTTCCACAGATCCAGCAGCAGACTGCGGTACTCCTGGTTAAAGGGACCAGAGTAGGACAGGAAGCCTGTGGCCAGCAGGACGTCACCAACCAAGTGTTTAATCTGAGTCTGGAAGATCACGCTGCTGTCTGTCCAACGAACCTGGGACAGAGAGAGAAAGATGGATACAAGTGTACCTTCCCTCATCTCAGCACAACGAGCCACAGACAGAAAGAAGAAGAAAGAAGTGATGGATAGATGAGTGAACCTTCTCTCCTCCCAACCCGTCAATCAGAGTTGTTGCGTTGGACATCTTACGTCTGCAGTTCTGGGCGTCATTCTGCAGGTCCTGCTTCTCTTTCATGGCGGCGTCATAAAGAGCCTGAAATATCAAATCCTATCACTTATTGCCATGTTAATAACACACACAGTAAAAACATCACTTGTTCCCAAGCTAGTCAGACTTCTCTGCATTTCAGTTTTTTCAAGTCATCCATTGATAAACTTTTTGTTACAGGGAAACAAGAGGATTACTCTCAAAGAGGACCTCATAATCCTGGAACAAACATGTGACATATAACAACATACCACTAGAAAACACGGATCTACTTATAGCCCTCCTTATAGCAATTTACAAAGGATTGTCTGATGCGTCATTTCCAAAATCTGCCTAGTTCAGAGCACAACCCCCCATGCCGAACTGTGAGAAATCAAAAGTTTTTCATTGTCCAGTTAATGTTTCAGACAGTGTGTGTGTGACCTGCACTGCATCCAACTCTGCTTGTTTAGCATCCAGCTGTTCCTGAGCTTTACTGAGTTCAGCCTGAGCAACAACCAGCCGAACCTCCTGCATGGCCAGGTTAGCCTGCATAAAACAAACAAACACACACACACACACAGTTAGGATATCACAATGTTACAGTGCAACGGCAATGAGCCTCCTTGTTTTTCTGACATACTTGTGTACCTGATTGACAGACCTGTTAAATGTTTAAATAGCTTGATGGCTACATTTTTGTCAATTTTTTATTAGAATTAGGTTAGAATTATTGTTTCTAGTTTTCATTTTTATTATTCTAATTGACGCATTGATCAAAATTCATCTACTTGATATTGATGTCATTGAATCTATTAATTATAAATTTCATAATCCTCAAAGACAGATCCCATACACAGGTTTGATCATTATTTTGTTATGTCTTATTATGCCTCGACTGGTTTTCCAACGGTGATCACACACTGGACAAGAACTATTGTTTTGGTCAATGTACCTTCAGTGGGAGCACCTCCTTGTTGATGGCAAAGAAGTCGGCCATGGCCTGAGTCCAGGAGCAGAGGCCTGCAACATTCCCACAGATCCTCTTAGCGGACTCAAAATTGTAGTCGTCCATGTGCAGGTACGGTGCCAGCAGCTCCACAACCTCCCCTGTAATGGAGTCCTAGAGGACACAGATACTGTATATACACTACACGTTCGGCACATATACAAACACTACATGTTACATTGTAGTACATGAAAGTACAGATGTCTGGATTGGTTGCCATGTGTGCCAGGGAGTTGCTAAAGTGTTACTAGGATGTTCGGATGGAATTCAAGATATTGCTAGATGGTTTGGGGTGGCTGCGAATAAATAAAATATAATTTTAGAGATCAGTTATAGAATGAATAAGCCAAAGCTGGAGACAGACAGAGAGACAGACAGAGAGACAGACAGAGAGACAGACAGAGAGACAGACAGAGAAACTGACAGATAGACGACACTGCGGGGTTTTCCCTGCCTGACCATCAGTCAACTCTGTTAATCCAGACCGGTATGCAGTCTGTGTAAGTGTGAGTGCGATGTGCTTTGGTTTCAAGCCCTTAGACACACACACAGGCCATACTTAGCAGTATAAAAGCAGGTGATGGCTGTGTGTGTGTGATGTGAGAAGGGAGTTTCCCTCTGACACACACTCAACACTACATTCTGTAACACTGTACCGTCTTAAAATACAGTTGCAGTGGAGTCATACCTTTGTTTGTGTGTGTATATGTGTGTGTGTGCATGCCTTGCTGAAGTTGAGCAACGTGCTGAGAAAGGAAGAGTTCTGCATCAGTTTAAGCGCCTCAGGCCATGAAGGTCGCGGACAAGGTCGCTCAGGGTCGGGAGTCACTGAATCAACCTGGGAGAAAAACACGAAAAGTAAAATAATAAATAAAATACAGACAAGAGAGGAAAAAAAAGAGGAGAAAGGAGGAATGAGAAAAAAATGCAAAAAGCTGAAGGGTCACAAGAAAATGGGGTGGAAACAGAAAAGTTACAAGATTACAGATGTTTGCATTTTTAAACTGGAACCTAAAATACAGATGTTAAGTTATTGGTCAAATTTTTGGAACGCCATTTGGAACCCTGACTGCCAGATATTATCTCCCAGGACCAGACTGGATTCGTAATGGGCTAGTGTCCAACTAAATACCCTAAATATATGCTATGCTAAATATTGTTCTTTCTCCAGCCACTTCCGCAGATCCCTTTTTTGTTGTAATAGTACCACTCTCCATCTGTGCCAGGTCTCTGCCACATACCTTGGGGACTATATATATATACAATAATATACTGTGTATTAGGATAATATTTTTAAAAATTCTTTATTACATAATAATAATAATATAAGAGTAATAGTTTCCCTTAGCTGACAGTTGATATCACTGTCTTCCATCTGTTCACAAGTTTAATTGTCAAGAAATTCTTTGCAGAAATAAAGCAGATTTGCAAACGTGGGACAGCCTTCTTCCTTCATTAATGTCAGTATGTTTTGTTTATCACATATCTCCCCAAACAGGAAGAAAGCATACACAACAGAACACAACATGCTTCCCCCCAGATTGTTGCTATACGACTGATGGGCAGAGGTTTTGAAGATTTATGTCAGTTTTTGTATGGAATGTAAATGGACTGTATATTGGTACCGCTCGCTGAAACAGCAGCAGCACGGCGTCCATGATCCTCATGATGAGATGAGGAGGCTTCTGCAGCTTCCTCACAGTGGCAATGTCTGCCGGTTTAATGGTCTGTAGACAGAACGGAAAGAGGTCATTGGACTGTATGGTGCTTGTTTGCTTGTGTGTGTTGTGCTTGCACCTGTAGTGCAGCCTCAGCAGCCTCTAGCGCAGGTTTTGCAGCTTCCAGTTTTAACTCGGCAGATGCTTTATCAACTTCAATCTCATCGACGATGATCTGAGCTTTATCCTTCACCTTCTGCACCTGCTGCTTCACCTGTTATTACACAGACAAAACGTTCCAATCATGAAAAAAATGGACAGAACAAACCTGTGTATCCCCTGACCTGTGTCTTGACGCATTTTAAAATTGTGAATTGAAAACTGTGCAATGAGAACACTTGAATTTTGTAAAAAAAGGTCAGACCTGTTCAGCAGCCTGAGCTTTAGTTGTGACTTCCTGCAGTACTGCATCTGCCCTCTCAGAGGCAACAGCGAGCTCCTGCTCTTTTACTAACAGCTGCTGAGAGAGCTGAGAAACTGACTGCTCTGCCTCCATCAGTTTACACAGACCTGCAGGAAGCGAAAGCATCCAGGGGATTATCTTCTAATTCATCTTTCTTGTCGCCAGAGCTATTTTTCATTCACAACAGCTTTAGCCCCACCCTCTCTGTTTACCTGTCTTCATACGCTCAGCCAGCATGCCGACATGAGCGATCTTCTCAGTATAGATAATCTTGTAGCTGTTGATGAAGGACAGGTAAGACTTGGGCGTCACATATGTCTGGCGGCGGAATCGCTCAAAATACTCAGCACATTTCTCTGCCACAATGTCCTGCAGGGACAGGAAGTTAGATTATCAGTCTTACAAAAAGAAAATCTAGCAAAAAATGAATCACATGAAAAATCATGCTGCCATCCAAAGCTTAAAACATCTAAATATTAAATTTAATTAAAAGTAATATTTTCCATTCAAATTAAAGTGGTATGAAAAAAGTATACATAAGTGACCAGTGACGCCTGTGTACTACTATGAAAACTTTTACAAGATGTTTTCACAATTCTGCCAACCTGGAAGGTTCCCATGGTGGCCACCACACTTTGTTTGACTTCCTCTGAGCAGCGGAGGTCTTGGTACTGAGACAGGAAGTGATGCGATACGGCCACCAGGGCATCCCGTGGCCACCGCTGGAACCAGTCCACTGTACAGCCTGAAATCAGCCCTGGAAACTGTCATAGTCAAAGGTCACCAACACTAACTGATCACCATATTGCACTTACTGTCAACTGGACATTGATGATACACACCCCGTAGAATCCTGCTGTTACAATTAACTCAACACCCTCTGTTGATTCACATCACATCTGTCAAATGCACACAATTCCCTCCTAGCAAGATGGTTTTAAGTGTAATTTGTAGCTACTGTCCCAAATCCCATCTCATATTATGCCTAAAACATTTTAGGCTTAATCTTGTTAGGAACTGTGACCAAAGAGAATGTTTCACCTTAATCTAGGATCCATGCATCACCAACAAGAAAAACAGATGAATTTTGAACAGCCATGCCACTACCTTTTAAATCTCCTTTTCCATTAACTCACCTTCATGGCCCGAGTCCGAAACTTTTCTCCAACAGGTGAGAAGCAGAGGACAACGTGGAGGTTGCTCCGAACGCGGGACAAGAAGTAGTCGTAGAGATTCTCAGGAGTTGGAGGCCGTCGAGGGTGTTGGCGCTTCATAGCAGGAATCAGATCTTGGGAGATTTCATCCAGTTCATCACGGGCAAACAGGTTCGAAACCTCACCACTCGCCAGGACATTATTCATGTATTCTATGAGTGGGGTCAGCACAGGTCAAAATTTTTACAAAACATTAAGGGAGATAGAAAAAAAATCTGAGAAAGCAAAACACACCAAGCAAACACCAAGAAACAAAAATAGACATTTCACAGTACTATTTTGTTTTTGGCACCCTCCCCCCGGCGGTGTATTATTGTGTATTATTATTGTAACTTGTTTGCTTTCACGTTACACGCAAAGCTCACAATCTAACTGCATCTGTGAAGGGTGCCTCATGCAGTTCTCCACTATATATCACAATATCCAACAAAAAAAAGCAAAACAAAGAGCGTTAAGCATAAGAACTTACATAACAGGCACAGCTTACGTCACCTATTAGTCTAATACAAAGGCTAAGTCACTATTTTGTGTGGCTCAAGTTCACAGAATTCCACCAAATAAATGGTTGTTCCATGTTCACTTTCGTTTGGTTCCTCCATTCGTCTTGTTAAAAACTACAAAATAATTGAAAACTACAAGATGGTGATGTGGCACTTCGTTTACTCCATATTCTAGTTGTCAAAAGCAAGAATAGTATCTATAAGAAAACAAGTCATCAAGCGCCGTCATCTGAACAGTAACCGTACCACTTTACCTTACCCATTAATACTGTATATTCTTTTTAAGTTCACCCTGTCATCAGTGGGATAAAATATTGTTTGCAGGACACAGATAGACAAAGAAAGACAGACAGAGAGACAGACAGGTACCCAGGAATGATTCGTCTTTAATGTCATTGTCAGTAAATAGGAAGCTGACTCCTTTGTTCTGTTGACCAGCAATACGATACAGAGACTTCAGATCCTCCAACAGATTACTGCTGTTATATGACCTGTAAAACACACACACACACACCAAACAAACATATGTTCAAATATTTGGTTTTTTATCAGACCTGCTGAGGTTCATCTGTAAGAATTTCTTAGCTTTGATCAGTTCTGTGCAGAGGGATTCAGAAGGACTGGTTGGGCATTAGCGAGATTTAGTCACAATAATATGAAAGGTTTGACTGGATTTGCTCAGACCTGGTTTGGATGATCTTTAAGGTTTGGTTGGGTTTTATGATCTAGAGGGTTTTGTCAGATTCTATTAAACCTGGTCAGGGTGATCTGGAAGGTTTGGTATCCCGCAATGAAAGAAGCCAGCCTGGTCAGACTCTGCTTCCCGGAGCCTCCCACCCCAACCAGCAGAGCATTTCCCTGTGGTGTCCGAAGGATCCGAGAGATCCGCATCAGGTGGATCATTGCATCCTGCAATTGGATAATTTGAGAATTTACATAATCAATTAATTGAAAAAAAAACTGTTTACCAGATCCCAATAGTGGAGAGGAGGTAATAGAGTTGTATCATTAGGGGATGACTGCAGTGGTCCCCATGGGCATTAACATTTCCTGAAATACATGCTACCATGCATGCGAGCTGATTGGAATACTACTATATTTCACACAGCAAACACAGAGTCTACCTGCCAACTGTAAGTATGCCAATGTCCTAACATTTAGCATTGATCACAAACATACAGGTTCAGTGCACATGCCGAATTCTAGCGTGTTAACGTGCTAACTCTAATTATATTAGCACTTAAAGTAATAACAAACAACAAAGTCGACAAACATACTGCTGAAATCAACCACAGACCAGCAAACAGGCAATCCATAACGACTCTACCGTGAAAAAGACAAGATCCATGGCTCCGCCCCTCACCGCCTCATTGTACTGCTGCTGGAAGATGGACAGCCGCTCTGCCACAGAATCCAGCGATGGGATTGGTTCGTACACCTGCCAAGAATAAATCATGTCAATTTTCCATACAAATAGCGTCGTAACCAGTACATTAGATCATCACGTGTGGTCCTTTTAAAAGTTTACAATGCAAATGTGGGCTCAGTCATGTACTGAGGATGAAAACAGGAACTAGGATAAAATGATAGGAAAAGAATCTTAAAAAAAAAAGCTAGTTAGCATGCACGACTTAACATATTAATAAGACATATCCGTGGTTTATTTAAGAAATAAACGACATGTAAAATTGTCTAAAATAAGGAGGAGATAACATTTAGTTTACTCTTAGACTCTAAATGTCAGCAACCTTTGGTGCTTCCAGCTCAGTGTCTTCGGGTTCGTCCCCGGTCGCCTCTGGCGCTTCACGCATGAAGTCTGCAAAGCAGCTGTCCCATTGAGCGTGCTCAGTCAGACCAGAGCCATGATCCTCGACCGTGACCTGAAAGGGAGGGGGCACAGAATGATCTTCAGCAATGTTCAACTTACTTTCTGAGTCACAACTAATTGAAGACTAAGTACACACACACACTCACAACCTTATGTATAATTTTGTCGTAGTTTTGTGTGTCTCTGTTGTCAATGAATCGATCAGCGATCACTCTGCTGCACTCGTGACGGAAAAGAGCTGAGAGCAGCTCACAGCTCTGACACACCTCAGATTTCACCGTCAGAATGCCCTGAAATATTTCAGATATATAACATTGTAAATACTGTTATTTCAGCACACATCACGTCACCATTAACAATACACCAAATCTACCCCTGACCCTCCTCAGCTGGTCATACTTCTTGAGTGAGAAAACTCTTTGTCCCATTTACACACATATCAAAAACAGCTTTTCACTCATATCGGAGATTTGGTCCAATATATATACATATATATTACCTGACCATCATAGGCCATCTCATTAGTAAAGAGAGGAAACCTGTGTCAAAACGCTTTAAAAAGAGGTTTTTTTACTGCCAACACAATCACACTGCAGACAAATTGGATGAAGCTCTCAAAGATGCTCGTAATGGTCAAACAGTGGAATCACTGGTGTGGTTGGGAAAATCATACCAGTGTGAAAATGACATAATTATGGCAAGGCTAAAAGAAGATTTCCTTCCATTCCAGCTATGATGTCACTATTGTGTCCGATCCCACTGTTGCACACGCTCAGTGTGGTGCTAAGTCTACCTGCCAGATCCTGCTCAGGTCTCTCAGGTTGAAGATGTAGTGAAACTTAGCAGGTGATGGTAACATCTACGGACACAGATATTAATAATTAATATTACATTATTACAATAGCAGACACATCAGCTACCACAAAGTGTGGTAGTAATAATGATAAACACTGAGACAAGAATCGTTCCTAGTGGTTATGTTTCCTGAAAAATTTAGCAGCAATAAATGCCAGTCTATTACCTTGGCTTTAACAGCCTGCCACATGCGGCGGGTGGAGGGCACCAGGGCAGCAGCCAGAGTGCACACATCAGAAGGAAAACCCCTCTCCAGGCAGAAATATCCCTGAGCCACCGTGCTGAAGATTTTATCGATGGACGAATTGGAGGGCAGCGTGCAGTTAAAGATGGAGAACTGACGCTTCAGGCGCTGAGGAATGTCATTGCGACCACCGCCGGGATGGATCATGGCCGCCACCAGCTAGTAAAGGAAGGAAGTACATATTACAAATGGGGATTGGGCACCTGAAATTTTAGGTCCCGATCACACTAGCAGTGTAATGGCACTGAGAAAGAGTAGCTCACTGATCAGCAAGGAGTCTACTTTTTCGCCCTCTACACGCAAAATGTGGCAAAATAACATCCGTAGGTTCCTGTATATATGCATTACAAATGGAATATAATAAAAAATGTAACAACGAAAGTTTAAAATTATATGGTGATATAATAAGTTTCCACCGATGTGAAAAAGTGATAACTAATATCACTTGTCAACATTTTTCCTTTTATTTAGATGGTACAGGATGGCTTTTGTTTTGTGAAAGCTGGACAAAAGCTGACACAACTGGCAATTTTTGCCTATATCTAAAAAACAAACATACAGTCCAGACATTCCATAGAAAATAAAGTAAAATTTCACAACTATGAATTCTTTGATGCTGATGATGTTTACCTGAACGTCAACCACGGTGATGAACTCTCCTGGACGATCCAAACTGTAAAAACCTCCCTGCTCCATCAGCTGACGCACAATCTCATTTGTTATCTAACAGAGCAGAGGGATATCAACAATCAACAATTGTATTTTGATGTCTGGACTTTAGGAGGTACTAGAGACTAGGCACAATATCAACAATTTGTTTGGTTATTAAATGATCAAATCATAAAAAAACAACTTGGACTTGTTGCTGACAATAGAAGATGATTATCAGAAGAAATGCAAGGAAAAGAAATCTGAAGTCTGAAATGAAGAACCACAGACAGACAAAAGCAGATCACAGAGTCTGGAGTTTACCTGGTCTCCCCATTCGTTGATGACAGGCATGTTGATGTCGTCGATGAAGACAGTCATCTTGCGCCCAGCTGGAGGCCCATAAGTGGCCCCCATGCGTTTATCGATGTAGCTCTCAATGGTTCTCTGGAACATGCTGGGCAGAGTCGCTGAGGAGAAGTTCACTGCCTTACTCAGGTGGACTTCAGGGTCCAGTTTACCCAGGTAGCCCTGCAGGGGGAGCAGCAGAAGAAGAGTGTTGACATTAGCGAGCTGAGGCTAACTGGGGCAGGTCTGGGGTGATGTTGTCTGGACCTACAACTACATGGCCATATTTACAAAAGCACATAAATTTGGCCTCTTGTGATACCAACTGACCAAACACATTTTGTTGGACACCCCCACCACCACCACACCTTGATCATAACAGTCTTGGCCGTCCCTTGTTCTCCAATCAGCAGGACTGCTTTCCCTTGTTTCATGATGGTCTGCATCAGGAAGTCCGTCCTCACATTATCTACATTGGGGACCAGGATGGACGAGTAATCAGGGACGTGGTCTTTGGGATAGATGTACTCAGGGACCTGGACCAAGAGATCACATGGAACGTAGACCAACAAATGTAATGTTGATCTTGACTTGTATTTTTGTTGGTTGCTGTCATTATCACTTCATTTTTTTGGATCAATGTTGTGTTATGATATATCAATGTGATCCTTAGATGATGGATGTGTTTTTGGCTCCATTAGTCTCAGTGAGCATCTGAGGGGCCACAGACCTTGTTGGACCAGTGCTCCCACTGTCCTTTCTCATTCACAGTGAACTCAAAGATGGTCTGATCGTCTTGAGTGAGTGGCAGGTCCAGAGACGAGCTGTGACCCTGCAAATACAACACACACCAGCGAGGATGGAAAAGTCTTGTGTTTGTTGTAAATAAACATCTGTAAATTCAACTCTGAACAAAGAACAGCACTCCCTACAGTGAACCATTACACACGATGAACAGAACATCAAAAGGTAACACACACACACACACAGCCGACTACAGCTTACCCCACCTTTAGGAAGGCCTCAATCTTGGCTCTGTCGTCTAGCTCTAACAGAGCCCCAAGAGACCACATCACAGCAAACACAAACAGTCGCCCCACCTCGTTGTGGCAGCCCTGCTTCTCCTCCGCTGCTGGGAGCAAGCCCTAAAAAAACCCTCAAAATAATCAACCTCAATCTATTAATTACTTTTTCATTTATGAATTAATGCTTCCATGTGGATTTTTGAGTGCCATTGGCTTTTATCAATCAGTGCAGCTCTTGCAAATTAAGAGCTTTAAAACTACCGTAGTTTTACTTTTAAAATGATTCTTCAGGGCAGCCAGTGGTTCACTGGTGAATGAAGTAAGTACCACGTGACGCAGCATCGCGGGCTTGATTCCGGCCTGTGCCTTTTGCTGCATCTCATCCCCTCTCTCTAAGCCCTGTACTTCCTGTCTCTCTCTCTACGGTAACTATCACAATAAAAGCAGAAAATACCAAACAATACTAATAACAATAATAAATGATTCTTCAAACTGTTTGAACCTGATAAAAGCCAAAAATTGACATGGAAAGCTATGTGCAAATCTCACAGTGGAGATGTTAAAAAAATAGACATTAATGACTGATTACTATCAACTGTCTGTCGTTTGATTAATTGATTATTGGTAATAGTACAATGTGATAGTATTTCACTGTAGAATCTGTGTGTTTCCTACCTTCAGCAGGTCTATAGTCTGTTTGATGTACATACACTCTAACACCTGCATCTTAGGACCCACCGCTGTTGAGACAAAGTCCAACAAATCCTGCAAGACCAGAGAACCCAACTTTATCATTTTACTTTAATAGAATAACACCTACCTCATTCTTACAATTTTATCACTTAAGCAATGATCTGTAAAATTGTAGGTGGGTGATGGGTGGAAATGTAGAGAAAATTTGATCAACCCCTTCTTCCCGCCCTTCCCATCCTCCACCCCAGCCCTGCCCCCTCAACTCCTCCCACCTAACATGACAGACATGATTAACAATCGAGGTAGTGATTCCTCTTTGGGCAATTTTTGCAGTTCAAGGGTTTCTCAAAAATCAGATTTACAAATGTGGGAGGCGCTACAGAGACTGTTGTTTTTTTTACAGGAGATTAAAGGATTCTTATTTGGTGTAAAGGCAAAATTATACATCGCACTTAATATGCACTAGAATGAAAGCCCAAGTTCTTCTTTAAAAAAGAAATATTATGTTTAGTAAGTGATAGTGTCAACCAGCATAAATTTTATTGTACCAAGTGCCAGTGACAATGGCAGACATGGAAAGATTATTCTTGACTGTGACAGCCTGCACATTTTAGAACCTGTCTTGTGTTACGTCAGATGTTCTCCATATCACATCCTTACCTGATAGCAGCAGTTGAAGCAGCGCTGCAACGCCTCTGCCTGCTGTTGGGGAACTTTCTGTACCCAGGCCTGCAGGATGGGGCTCCAGCCCAGCACAGAGGAGCTCATGAACACCATCCCATTTCTGGACACTGTCGCAGGGGAGGCATTGTCGATGTTGTGGGGCTCAAACACAATCTGAAGACCAAACATTTTTTTAATTTGCTGTACAACAAATTCAGCTTTACTTTACTCATTTAAGCTAGTTTCACCGTAGAAAAATCACCCTCTGAAGTAAATGTATGAATGAAGTAAAGCTCGTCTTGGGAGGCACAATCCATACTCTATTTGGCTTTTGTTGCAATATGTTGACAAGAAGTAGAGAACAGCAAAGTGCAGCAATATAAACTCTGTTCTGAAGTGCAGTGGATAGATAAGTCTCTGCCAAATCATACTTTAGTGTGTTTGTTTCTGTGTGTGATTTTGTGGTTTCATCACCTTACAGCAGGGAGCCATAGGGATTCGGTCTCCATTTGCCAGTGTCAAAGTTTTGTTGTCGTCCAAAACCGAATTTAAGTTCTCAATCCAGATGGCATCCACCGGACCGTCCAACACGATCCAAATATGTTCTCCCTGTAACACACACACACACAAACTGACAGTTTCTTCCATGCTTGTCTGCATTGTCTGCAATTCAGTAGCCTAACATTTCCAGAAAGTCACAACTCCTATTCAAATACTTCATGAATGAGCCAGGTTTACAGCCTTTGATTGGAATCTGAGATAGACATCTGGAGCGATGGTGACTTTTTACATCTGTCTCAGTTCATATTTCTGTGCACTTGTACCATAATTAATGCTGAGGTGTGCAGTCACCTTCTTGGCTCTGAGTGTCTTCCTCCACAGCGTGGAGAAGACTCCATCTGTCCAGTCATTGGTGGTGACGTCCAGTGCACCGAACATTTGCGAGGCCGTGATGGCTTTAGGGTTCATCCTCATCTCCCTGTGGGCTGAGCCACATTCTGTCATGGCCCTCATCAGTGTGTTGATACAGGTGCTCTTCCCTGCACCACTGGGACCAAGTGTCATCATGCCTGCACAAAAAAAGACACCAGCAAACCCTCACTTCACTTTTATCATTGTGCCTCTGTTGTCACATTTTAACACTGCACCCAAAGGGCTAGTAATAACAGTTCCTGATAATGAATGTCTAATAATCAAATTAATCAATCAATTAAGTCTGTAAACAGTGTGTGTGTTTACCATGTCGTACTCTCTGTGTCTCGTAGAGCTGAACCAGTTTGAGGATCCAAGGAAGATGAGGGATCAGACCGGCCTGTTGAGCCTGACTGACGATACATGACTCCAAGTCTGGATACCCAGCTTTATCCAAAACTACAGGAGAGCAGAGGAGGGGAACTCTGTTTCAACTCTTAGTTCTAGAACTTCCCTGAAACTGGTGGATTTGTACTGATGACTCTTGGATGACTTCATGAAATTTTGAATTACAATCATTTTATTGTTGACTTTCTTCAAAGTATATGTAAAACTTACCAATACCAGGAAACAGATCATTAATCAGACTCATAAACAATGGCTCATCTTCATCAACCTAGAGAGAGAGAGATTCAACAGAGAGAGATTCAATCAATCAAATGATCAATAATAATATATATGGATTTCTAAGGATGCTGATATGACTGAATCTGCTACATGTAGTTTGCTATATGAACTTTTTTAGAGCAATAATAAAAATGGTAGCTCAAGATGACAAACAATTTAATTGTTGCTCAATCCTTGACCAATTAATGAATTAATGAATAAGTAATACATGCATACACACCAGTTTGGAGAGGTTCATGTCTCTCAGGACCCTCATCACCACAGTCTTCTCAAGTTCCATTGGATTTGATCTCTTCACAGCTCCCAGTGTCCTGAGAACTGATAGAATGTTCCTCAGACCAAAATCATAGTGGACCTGAAATATTGTGGATATGATAAACAGACACAAATAAGTAAATTATGTTGAAGATTACCCTACGCACACGACAAATTGACTTTCCTTCAGTTAGTAGTACCTGCTTGGAGAGCTGCTCCTCACAGAGCTTATACAGGGTGTAGAACTTCCTGCTCAGGACCTGGTTGTCACGGAAACCCGCGCTTGCTAGTTTGACCCTCATAATGATGGCACGATCTGGAACCATCATGGCTACTGTGCGGAACTGAATTTTTAGGTTCTCAGGCAACTCCTGGCGTCCAGCGTAGCCCGGGTTCTGCAGGATCAAGTAAAAATAACATCAATGATCTTATCTGTAGAGCACCTTTCATCCACTAAATGTAGGTCAGAGGACCTTACTATATGGAAAAAAGTTAAAAACAAAATATACATACAAAGACATTCTTTAGAATTTAATTCATTGAATAAAAAATCATCCCTAGTGGGTTCAACTGACACATTTCACCAGCCAGCGCTTCATAGATTGTGATTTGGGGTCAGTTACCATGGTGAGGAAGATGCCGAACTCAGGGTCCATGTCGACCACATCTCCATCTGAGAAGATAAACTGTTTCTTCTTGTTCCTCTTACACTGCAGGACAATATAAATCTGCTGAGCTGCAACCGACAGCACTGGCAGCTCAATTCTGTTGAATTCATCAAAGCAGCCCCAGGCTCCAGACTGAGCCAGACCTGCACACACACAACATCAAAGGGATCACACTGGTCTGCTACGATATGATCCTAATTCAAGGTACAGAACAGTGCTTCCTTTTGACACGGAATGGCTCTCCAACAGCAGTTACCTTTATAGATCCGTCCCAGTCCTCTGTAGTCCATCTGGTCAGAGCAGTTGAAAACCACCACATATTTACCCAGACAGCGACCCATGTCTTTAGTTGTCTCTGTCTTCCCTGGAAGAACAAGTGTCATTATGAGAAAGTTCTGTTTGGTGAAAACTGAGGAAACCCTTCAGATTATTAGTGTTACCTGTTCCTGCTGGACCTGCTGGAGCTCCACCCATACTCATCCCCAAAGCTTGTGCCAGGGTGATGTAACACCTAGATAACATTTTTGCATTATAGGATAATATCACATGTTATAATAACTTAAACCTAATTCAGTCCCCTCCCCTTTTCAGTCTCCATTTACAACATTTGGTTATACGTACTGTTTTTCATTAACAAGGATAATTGAAAAAAAAAAAAGTTTCATGGAATTTGGCATTTTTCAAGTATGACCATCTAAAATTAGTGTTTTCATAACAATTTAGCACACCTTTTGATACATATACTCAGTGATGTTGTCCAGTATAAACATTCCAGTCAATAAATGATTACTTTATATATAATCTTACTTGTAGCTATATAGAGTGGGAGCTCACAGTTAACTAGTGAGTGACAGGTTTTTGGTTAAAGTGAGTAGATATTTAAGTACTTGTGCACCTGTCAGGAGCATATACCTGTCTGTCTGTACCTGTCTGTTAGTGGGGTGATGACCAGTCTGTCTGTACAGCCCAGGTATTCATTGCAGTAGATGAACTCCACGTCAGTTATCTGGATGACACAACGGTCTGTATCCTCCAGGAAGTAAAATCTTGACTGTTTCTGCCACTCAAAATCAGATGCTGCACGCACGTTCAGACGTACCTGGTGGACAGATAACAATAATGTCACTGCATGAGGACAATAGATAAGGATGTCCCGTGTTGCTTGGGGATTTCATTTTGAAAAGTCAACTCTATTAAACACGTTGGAGCATAGCTTTAGCATTAGAACATCACAAAATGAGCAACTGCTTGGAAGACATTTGCTGAAAAGGAATGTTCCTGTCATTGTGATTCTGGAACTGTACAGAATGTTAGAAACCACAGCATGTTGTGTATACTTATTATACTTTGTTATTTGCACTGATTTGATAGCTGAAGTCAGTCCCTCCACTTACTAGTTCATCGAAGATGTCCCTCTGGTGAACATGGATAGTGATGAGTGTCTCGTACTTGGTCCTCTCATTCTTGCTCAGCTCCCTGGTTGTCATGTCGATCAGCTCATTCAAAAGGTCCAAGAACTTCTGATTGGTTGACTGCATGATCTGCCAGCCATTAATAGGGGAGGCAGCGAGGGGGAGACACATCAGTGTTAAAAAAAATAAAAAAA
>OMNV01017395.1:95244-125997 GCA_900303265.1 Brotula barbata
TTAAGAAAAAAAAAAAAAAATTGTAATGACCCCTGCGATCCTAATTTTTAAAGCTTCCCTATTTAAATTTGCTGATGGGTTCTTGAAGGCAAAAACAATGCACATTTTAATGGTTTATGTTGAAAGTTGATCACAAATTCCAAAATCCAAACCTAACTTATTAGGGAAATTCCTACTTCACCATTATTGGCCTCAGACTTCAAACTGCTAGCCAAATCTCAGGAACAAAAAATAACAGAGCTCCATTCTTAAAATCCAGTGTTTTTGATGGCTACCAGATCAACACAAGTGGCGACTGGTCTGTTTCACTGTGCAACACAAGTACCTTTTTGTCGGTCTTGCTGAGGACCAGGGCCTCTTCTGCATCTCTGGTCCAGATCATCTGGATCCCCAGGAGACCGACCTGAGCAGGAAACATTGACTGGAACTCCAGGAGCTTAAGCCCCGGCTCACTGATTGTCAGGTGGGCTCGCCGGATGATCTCATGAATGGTCTGTCTCACACCAGCCAACAGCTGGCCTAACCAGAACTCCACATTCCCCTGAAGACACAACATCAGGCAGATGGGGGCAAAGCAAAGCATTTTATATGAAGTTCAGGAGCAGCTGACTTTCAGTACATAAGGATCACATCTTGAAACATTAATAATTGTGTTAGTCAGGCATTTTCTGGAGATCAAGCATTCTACAGTGGATTACTTGTTTATTACTATCAGTAAGTAAGTCGAGATCTCGCATCCAGGGCGGTAAAAGAAAAAAAAAAAGTAAATTTTAAACATCAAAATTGAATAGTTTCAGTTAAGGTAATAAGAAGAAAATGAATAAGATAATCAGGAGGCTGTCTGATCCTCAAAAGAAATTTGATAATTCTAGGAAACCAATGAGTGTGTGTATTTGTGCGCGTGTACCTGCGCCATTAAAGGCTGGCTCAACTCCACAGTTTCTCCTTCCTGAGACTGAAAACTGACGATCTGGTCGTAGTTTTTCTCGTTAAAAACAACTCTGTTAACATTATCAAACAGACTGAGGAGGTGATTCTGAGAGAGGATGGAAAAGGGAAAAGGGAAATTAATATACAGAAGATAAGAGTAGTGCCTGTGTGAGTCATGCACACGTGTGTTACCTGTATAGTGTGCGAGTCAGATGCTTGACCGAGAATCTCCAACAGGGCTGGGTCGGACACAAAGAAGAAGCGAGGGAACACCAAGCGCTTCTTCTCCAGGTAACCAGACAAAGACTTCTGACAGAACTCCAACTGCTCCAGGAGGTGAGGGAGCAGCTGAAGGAGGAGAAAAACAGCATGGCTATCAAAAACAAATGGATAACTTGGCTGTAGTTTAGGAATGTAATCTATCAATGTAGTATTTAGTATTATAGTACTGTGGTAATGTAGTTGTAGTACTGTAAAAAGAATACAGAAAACAGTACAAAATAGTGTGGCAATAGTAGTGATGTTGCTCGGCGTAGGCAGCAGCACCTGGCTGAGCATCTCGTCTCCCACACAGCACTGAACAACGTTAGGAACCTCGTGTGCTCGTTGCATGATCCTCTGCCACGACTTGTCAATGTTCTGGAAACGTTTGGCCTCCTGAATGAAAACAAAACATTCTTTAAACATTTTACAAATTCATAATATCGTCAGAAACTTTGTCTGTTTTGTTGATTTTTGTTGTGACCTGAGGCAGCTGCTTTGCAATGTCACCCCCCACAAACACAGCCTCCAGGTAGATCCAAAGGTTTTGAACCGACAGCCACTTCTCAATGATCTCAGAGGTGTTGGAGAGCTTCTGGACCCACAGCTGGATGGACGGTTTAAATGGAGCATTGTACCTGAGGGACAGGAAGGGATCAGATTATAATAATTAATTCATTGAAGCACTGATTAATTCAATGACGCATTTATTCATTCCAAGCCAATCAATGCATCAGTCACTTATTTATCACATCATCCATTGGTTAATTAATCCATTAATTTCTCCTCCACCTGTTGCTAAGCAATGAAGTCAGCACCATCAGACTGTCCTCCATCATCGAGATTTTCTCCGCTGTGTCAGCTCCTTTCAACAGCAGTTCTCCTCTCGACCTGAAGGGGCCGAAGCTCAGCGTGTGGGCGCTCCACTCTGCCACCACGTCTTTCAGTTTTGCCTCGATGTCGCGCTCCTTCACTGCACTGATACACACATCCTGACACACACAGCATCGTCATCCATGACTGGGATGACTTTACTCGGTCAAGAATTTTATTACATTTTACACATTTTCAAAATAAAATAAGTGGCACTGCAGCAACGTAACTTCTTCTTTCAGTGGTCGCAAGACTTAAGGATAGGCTAGAGTGACTCACAGCCCAAGTTTAGTTAGTTGATAGTTTTGGAGAGGATATTCCTGGGATTTCAAGCACACAATGTTGATGTTGACCTGACATTTAGTTAATAAACTGGCTGGTTTATTTGGTTGATTCCGATATGAGTAAATGTGCCGTGACCTTGTGAATACCTCAATGTCTTCTTTGTTCTTCAGCAGCGGAGCCTCCATGATGTTTCTGAGACAAAAACTCTCTGATTCCACCTGAAAACTGTGACCAGTCAGCTCACCGAGACGAGTCCAGTGTCTAGGCAACATGGCCTGAAGCAGCAAAGGAGCAGAGGGGAGGTGTGATTTTCTAAATTCTAATAATACATTAATAATATACAGACTCAAAAACAGACTGAATCCCTGCGAATTCAATAAGGTGCCATACCTTGTTGGCCATCATATAGAGCAGTGGGCAACTTTCAGCAAAGTCATCAATGGTTTTCTTGAGATCTTGGAAGGCTTGCCACTCCTTCAAGGCCTTCGGAAGCTTCCGGATCCTGGAAAGCCACACAGAGACCCAGTGAGAGATGGACAGAGGAGGCCAGACTGGACAATCTTCTCTTCTCAGTCCATCTCTGACTGTCTGTTGTCAGCATCAATTCAAACATCATGGTCACAATCTGTTATCTATGTTGTGTCTTCTTCACACTTTCACAGCTTACTTTGGATAAAACAAAAATTTAAATTTTGTTCAATATTGAAATTATTAATATTAACAGAAATACATTCCGTGTCAAATCCACGCTCCCCTCTCCTGCCTAATCTACCTGTTCTGGAAGTCTTGCAGCTCGCCATTGATTTTTTCAATGTTGAGGTCAGCCCACAGGATGTCATAGTAGCCGGCCACGCTGTCAATGACAGAGTTGTACAAGCTGTAGAGTTTGGAGAGCAAAGAGAGCTCTCTCTTAATTCTCTGAAGCTCTGGGTACTCTGCATGAAGGACCGGGCAGGAGGGAAACCAGAGATTTTTAAAAGATTTCTGAGACACTATTCAGTCAGTCTTCAGGTCAGTCAGTTAAGTGTTGGTGTGAGTGAACAGTCAACAGTGGATCAGTGAGCATTCAGTCGGTCTGCCAATCTCACCATTGACAGGAAGTCCAAAAAGCTCCTCCCCTCCTGAATAAGTGATGTATTTACTCCACAGTGTGTCAAACTCAGCCTGGAAACTCTGCAGACGGTCGCTGGCTTCAGCTGGAGCCACGCCTTCCACCCCAGGACCCCTACGCTCACAAACATGCATGCATACGTGCATATATCAATTCAAACCTTTCTGAATTTTGCTGAATTTTCACAAACCATCGGTGCAACACCGGTGCAACGACACAAAACTAAATGAGAGGTATCCCTCATCTCACAGAACCTGTATCACATATGACATTCATTTTATTGACACATTACACTGAAAATGATTGTATGTGTGTATTTTAGTTTGTGTGTGTATATGTGTCCATATACCTGAGGTCATATTCTGCGTAGAATCGCTGTACTTCGCTCCGGAAGCTCTGCACTGCAGTGAGCAGATCTGTCTTCATTACAGGCTGGATCCTCACCAGAGTGTTCTGGTTCTGAAAAACCTAGATATAAGAGACACACACACACACACACACACACAGAAAGTCATCTATGCCCTATGTCACCACTGAGGGTTCCTACATGGTCCTAAAAAGTCTGAACATTTTAGTAGGCATACATATCTAACCAACAAGTCACACCACAGTTTATTGTTTTTATTAGCTTCTTATGTCCGGTTATTTTGTTTTACCGTTCTATTTTGGTATTCATTTAATGGTATTAATTTGTATTAGTTTTTATTTTATTTTTGGTACATTATACTTACAAACAGTCTTCTACTATAGTCAAAAAATATGTCAAAAAATAATAACTGTAAGAACAACAACATCAATAATAATAATAGTAGTACCAGGCTGTTGAGGTTCTTCCATCCATACGTCAGCCCATCCACACGTTCAGCATTCCCATCATTGAAGAAAAGTTCGTGTTTGTTGAGCAGAGAGAAAGATTCCTCCACTGGTCCGATGGTGGCATCGATCCGAACCTCTGCCTCTCGAATCTTCAACAGCAAGAAGAAGAGTCAGAATCATTAAATAAATAAATAAAAATAAAAAAATGTTAATGTACTAAGAAGAATGAGAGAATTGTCTGTCAGCTAACCTCCTTCAGTGCTGCCATGGTTCCTCGAACATCCTCCAGGTCTTTGATTGGCCGCTGCAGGCGTTTTGCCAACCCGTCCACGAATGAGAAGATTTCGTTCATGTCAGTGGACGCTCTGCTGTGGAGTGCAGTGCCAAAGGCTTGTTTCCAGATGCGACACTCCTGAGTGAGCGCCATCTTCAAGTCGTTTGTGTCCAATAGGACAGAACCCACTGTGTAGGACGCAGGGAGCTCTGAGATCTGCTCTTCTAAATTCTGCACGAACAGCATGGCATCATGGTTAAGCACAGTGAACATCAGCTACTACTACTACCATGATACAGTTTAGATAAATGATCAGAGTCTTGAATAAAACTTATCTATAATTTTCAACACTTTGCAGCCAATAAATAAAAATAAATAAAAGCCAATAAAAAATAAATAAATCACAAAATAAGCTTTTATTTTGTTTACTTCTATGCATGATTTTTTTTAAAATGCCAAGTACTTTGGAAATAAGAGGCCCATAAATTGACCAGTATTAAATTGACAGTAGCACTTAAGATTTCAAAGCAAATGCGATACTGATAAAATTCAATAAAAATAAATGAAATGAAGTCATAACACTTACAGAGTAGGATGTTATCTGAGAGTTGAACTCTGTCAGTGAGGGGTCAGACTGTAGGAAGGCCTCCACCTGCTCATCTGGGTCCTAAACACAGCTGTATTTTAGATCAAGGAAACAATAACTTGCTCTCACACAACCACACATACACACACACCTGGTTCCACAGAGTGGAGAAGCGAGAAAGTTCTGCCAGTGTGTCAGCAGTCTGATCCATCAGAGACAAGATGACCGAGCTCAGCTGGACCACGACTCTGCTCCCAGTAAGAACAAAGACAAGATTGAGGCCGTGAAAACTTCATCTGAGGCTTTGTTTGTAGTTTACAGAGTGTGAAGAAAACGATCAAATCAAAGATAAGAGCTTTCTATCTCTGCAAAGCATGGAGGAATCTTCTAGAATCAGGTGTTATGTTCTTGATTACGCCAGTGTTAATTTTATTACAGTTAAAGTCTGAATTATGACTGCAATGTGGGACTGACTTGGAGATGTCTTTGTGTTCAGCCAGCTGTCTGTCCAGAGGCCTCAGAACTGGAGGTTTGACCGGTGTGTCATCTCCTCCATCCCGAGCTGCCGCCTGTTCAAGCTGAGACAATCAGCAGAATACTGGTACATGTTTGGCTAGCGGCTGACGTTTTAACTCTCACATCACTCATCTGGAAATGAATTTTGTATACATTTGTGAGTGTTACTGTGATAACTGTGATATTTCACTCCCAAGGCTCAATAAAGTCTTATATTTATCTGTCCTGTTCTCATTCTTTATCATCTGATGCCATCCTACCCCAGCAGGTCTTGTTAGTTCATTTTGTCTCATTCCGTCTCAACTGTCTTTTTATCTTTTGGGTGCAAACCATGCAGGTTTAATGCCATGAAGGAATAAGTGTATTCTTGAATTACCAGCTGCTGTTTGTGTTGTAGATGAGTGAAGGTCCACAGTGGGATATCTTTGGCCACAGATAGCACAATGCTCACCACCTTATTGACTGTACTCTGTAAAGCAGCAGAAACACACAGTTACAGTGAAGAAATGTGCAGCGGACCAAAACCTCAAGGGCGCCCAAAAGTACCTGGATGTCATCCAATTTCGGGCTGAGAACAATGTTGGGGATGGCGAGTTGGATGGAGGTTTTGAGGAGAGGAGCAGCAGCTGACTGGCTGCTGAAGGAAGAGGAGGAGGGTGATGGCTGGGGTTTGGAAACATGTAGTCTCCTCCTCAGAGCATCCAAGGATGATTTGGTGGCTGAAAGAAAATGGAAGAATGAAGGCAAAGAAATCAGTGCTGCACGCCAAAACCTTACAGTGAACATAAAATCTAACTTTAACGAGTTTTAAACCACAAAAAGGACTGCTGACCTTTGACCAGAGCATTGGTATTGCGTTGACAAAGCTGACCAATGAGGTTGTAGAAACAACAGGGAAGACAAGACGTACAGCGAGCCTTTGTCTTTGAGTCTGGATGGAGACACTGAAAAGATCCCTGATAGAAGAGAGAGGTTCATTACAGTGTGTGTGTGTGTGTGTGTGTGTGTGCATGCGTGTCTGTGTTGTTGCACACCTCCAGGTTAACAGTGTGTGTTGGCTTCATCTTCCTCTTCAGCTCCTCTATCAGATCAAATACATACTTCTCCACCTGTTGACTCTGCCTGCACACACACACACAGTGGTGATAGCATTATCAGTTGAAGCAGTAACACTAGCTGTGGCAGGATTTGTGCTGTTCTACTTCCTACCAGCAGAGGGCACCAGTGGCAGATTGCACAGAGCTCTCAGTCTGCTGCAGTAAATTCTGCGGTGAGATGGGCGAGTCTTCAGGCAGGTCCAGCAGGCAGCAGGAGGACGTGTCTTCAAGGAGCCTACCAATGCGACACTCCAGGAAGTCTGTGGCTACCTTGTCTACCTGATCCAGTTCCCTCAGAGCTAAATACACAGTCTCTATGACTAGAGAGAAAGAGATTTACACTGCATTTAATTACTGAATTATGATTTATTCTGCTATTGTTCGTGACACTATTTTCTCTTGTTCACTAAGCAACAAAGTGAATAATTTTCATTAAAAAAAATGTACAACATTACACACATCACACCATCTTCAGCTGCTTACATTTGTCATTGTTGAGAGCTGACCAGGATAGCTTGGTGAGGCCAGGTGAGAGAGCCGCCTCCACTTGGTCGATGAACGGCTGCATCAACGGTGAGAGAAGAGGGGGGATCTGGGCGACCACAGAGCTGTACTCCTCAAGCAACTCCACAAGCCTTGACCATAAGGGATGTGGTTAGGTCATGGCATAATAGAGACAGGTCAAAAACAGAGGAAACAGTTCTATTAAAGATTCATACAACAGTGAGAGGGAACACACCAGGAATACAACAGAAGATCAGACTCAGGTCAGACAGCTCAATTTGTTGACGTGTAAGAGCAGCTTATAGCCTTGTTGCAGTTATACGTCATGGTAAAATATACCATTCCATAATTGTTCTTACTGGGTATACAAAGTCTTCAGCTGTTCTTCCCTGGAGGTCATCTTACAGATGACTTTTGGAATGACAATGCCCATCTTCTTCATCCACCGGGCTTCCTGCAGCACCTCCAGGACCTTAGGATCCAGGTTCACGAAGAGCTCCTGTGTAAAAGAGCGGCAGGTCTTTTTTTTCTTCTGACCATGCGTGTGTAGCAATTCAAAACAAGAAGGCTAAACGATGGAATATACAGTACCTTCCAACAATTGAAGAGCAGTTTGATTTACGAGACTAATAATTTGAATACTTTTACATTTAGACAAAACTAAAAACTACAGTATTTCGGCGGTGTTTTCATTTTGAATGCATTCGCTCATTCATCTATGACTTCCTCATCAGCACCTTGTTGTTTTGCTGTCGGACTAGCAAGGTGGTGTTGAGGCAGTGTGGAACGTTCTCTGCTCCCTGGCTCCACCCATGCACGTGCAGCACCTCATACTGCAGCAGAGCCACCATCATCTTGTTATAGTTCTGGATGACCTTCGACAGCTCTGGGCCCTCACAAACACAAACAGGCAGACCAGCAGGGTTACTGAGGCCATAATGGCATTTAATCACCAAATTACTGCACTAAAATAAGAGTTTGTACCTTCAGGATGTCAAGCTTTTTCTTCAGGATTACCATGGGAGCTTCAGTCCTTCTGAGAAGCTGACGACACCACAAGATTCTACCTGCCACCTGAGAGAGAGAGGAAGACAGGCAGAGGGGGAGAGAGAGACGGTCAGACAGACTAACAGGAAAACCACGATGTCAGACAGACAGAGGAGCAGTCTTCAGACAAGCAGTGGTACCGGTGGAAGGTTCCTGCCGATTGGGGGCCTTTCTCTCTCTCTCTGGAAGGTCGTTCGAAGCATCTCCAGCTCGCTGCTGTAGTGATGCAGCACCAGCAGGTAGTTCTTCTTCAAGTCCAGACAAGCAGCTAGTTTGGACTCAAAAACCAGGAGCAGCTCCAGCATCCGCTCAGTCTGAAACAGAACCAGGCCCTGAGTCTAACCCACAACAGCAACAATCCCTTATCTAGTCTGATTTTCTCAATTTTATTTATCTGGTCTGCCCAACCCCATTTGTCTAATGTCACACGCTGTCTATTACAATCTGGTCTGAGCACATTTCAAAAATGACACATAATCACATTTCATCACCTCTTCTTATCTAAAACTGTTTTGCTGACTCTAACACAGTTGCATCAAGTTTTATCTGATTTAGTCTATTTTGTATAAGCATATCCCATCTTATCATCTTCCAAATCTCATTTTCTAAAGTGTTGTCCTGTATCGAGTGGGACGGGGGAACGTAGACCTGTGATGATTTCTCATGGCTGCTCTGTTAATGTTGAACTTACCCTGAGATTCTGCTGGAACCAGAAGTCCAGCAGAGACTGAATAGACTGGAACAACTCCTGAACCTGGAGCTGGAAGTCTGCATAATCACTGTCAAACTGATGCACACACACATAAACACATTAACAGTGTTACTGGGACCAATACACAGACTGAATAGAATTAGAATGTAGGTCTTGTTACCGTCAGGTTTCGGTGGTCCAGGATGTCGTAGGTCTTGGACTTGGTGTTGGAGACGATGGTCTGATAGTGTGCACAGATCTTCTCAATGCCCTCCACCTGGAATACACTAAAGTCAGTTTGATTCAATCTGCCTAACTGTATATGTATGTTTGGGTATGAGGTTAGTTTAGGTCATTTAAGATTAAATGTTATCTCCAGGACCCAAGCATTAGAAATCCCAGACCACCTTTATGCTCTGGAGAGCTGCCAGGTTCTCCAGGGTGGATGCCATGTCAGCTATCTTCTCCAGACGCTTGCAGAATGCATCAAACTTCCCAAAGATGTAGTTCTCACTGAAATAAAGAAATGCGGGAGAAATTCTGTGTTTTCATCTTTCTCTCATTTTTGTCAGGCAGAGAAAGCTTTATCTCATCAAAACTGGAAACACACAGTAACCTTTTGTTTTCCGTTGGCAATCTCCAGTCCAATAATGACTATCAGAACACTTAAAAAAAATATTTAAAGAAAACACAGAAGCGCTAACACCAAATAATCTACCTTCTTTCCATAGGCTGTTGGTGTCATGATTAACAATCCTGATCGCACCCAGCTAAATCTGATAACTAGTGACTCTGATTGTCACGTTACAGGGAGTAATAGCCGTAGTGTGACAAGGAATCTGAGCATTTAAGACTTTAAATGATCATTGATCAATTCAATCAATATTATCCCATTTGGGCTCCACTAGTTGTGAAAAAGTGAAACTTTTAGGGCAAAACTTCTTCTTCTTTCCAAGATGAAGTGAAGACGTTACTTGCTTAATCTTGTTAGTAACTAGGTATTTAGAGGATAAACTCAAATCCCTCGGCCAGTTGGGATCAGATTTTTCCTTATAGCATGAGAAACTAAATTTTGTATCGAACCTACCTGCCTTTTTCATTGGGAGTAGACAAAAGGCTGTCCCATTTCCAATAATTATGTTGTTGCTTTGCTGGTGAAGGGCTAGTGGGCAGAGCTCACCTCCTCGTGCGACAGTAAACGCGGGTAAATATGTTTAGGTACATTTTTAAATCCAACACAGCGTTTACTCACCGTGTTATAACAATTTATACACTTGTTATCACGCGCGTTTTAAAGAAAATTAGTCAAATTCAACTGCGTGTTTGCACAGCATTCAAGACATTCACCTGACCGTCTTTCCCCTTTCTTTCCCCTCTCGAGGCGTCTTAACGGACGTGACAGTCCAATGAACACATGTACCGACAGGTGTGGGGTCTTGGGCCCGTCCAATAGCGTTGCGTCAGCCGTTTGTAAGCCAATGAAATTCATTCATTAATATTGTTTTAATTAGTTCCCAGCAATCCCACAATCCCACACGGCATTTTCATCCAGGATTGAAGCGGTTGAGTTACAGTTTTAGCAGCAGAGAAAATAAGATGGTGGACTTCAAACTACACATGCTGATTTGTTGTGGTTGTAAAGTGTGTGAATGAAGAAACTGCCGGTGATACTACAGCCGAGCGTCTGTTATCTTACTTAATCGTTATTATTTTAGTAATAGGGGGTTTACGAATGGCGTCTACACATGGTAAAACAATAAAACATTCGTAATTATTTACTTTCTTAACACTGTCAAAATAACACATTGCATTACAACTACTTCCGCTCGGAATTCTTCAAAATAAGATCACCAGGCATATCCTGTGCATTCATACTCAACGCACTTTTCTTTTTTCTTTTTTACCACTAGAACCCTGATTATAACCAGGGTAATGGACCAATAAGTAGAAAATAAATACATTTTTAAGATTATTAAAAAAAAACAACCCACTAAAAAGGCCTGAATCACTGCATCTTGCTCTGAAAGGTCTAGTTTTTCTTAAGTATACCAGAGGTTTCATGCACAGGTGTCTGTTTGTGACCACCAGGAGGTACCAAGCTGTGCTCGAAGTATTTTTCTGAGGCTTTTACCTGAAGTCAAACTGTCTGTTTTTGGGTGTTTCCCTCAGTTTTTCCTTAACGGCTCGGAAGCTTTTCTGGTACTCCAAATTCAGATTACAACACTCAAAGATACGTTGCAGGAGGTCGGACCTAAAGACACAGATACAGATGCACACACACACACACACACACACACACACAGATAATAAGTTATCTTTAGCTTTGAAGTTCGGGTCTGGTTTTGTCAGATCAGTAATGAGGTCCAACATGCTGTACCTGCTGTGCTCCCAGATGTGGGCCACGCCATGTGACAGATACTCCCTGCAGGTGGAGATCATCTGGTTCGTGACCTTCAGGAGCAGACAGGTCATCTTCTCTGAGGTGTTGTAGTACTGAGAGATGGTGAAGATCATCCTCACACTTGTCATCAGATTGGGGATGTGTTCCAACATACTGGACTGTGAGAATCAGAGAGGCAGACAGATTGTTTCGACTGTTTGGAGTCCACAGACTGACAGGCAGACAGACAGACAGACATAGAGAGAGAGAATCATACCGGTGAGCTTTTCTGCAGCTGTCTGAAGAATTTCTCCAGCGTGTACAGATACTTCACATTATCCTTGGCTTCATTAGAGAACACAGTGATGCTCCCATCCTTACACAATCAATCCATCAATCAATTAATCACAGCAATAATTTAACCTATATTCATATTAAGTCAAATGTCAGATTAGAAAACACAGATTAAACTAGATTAAACTAAGTTAGTAATTCAACAACAGTTGAAGAATTTAAAAAAACATTCATTTATTTATTTAGTACATATTAAATATTAGTCCAAACATACTGATTCAATTGAACAAACCATTAATTAAAAATTTTAACTAACTAATAACAAACTAAGCCAAACTAAGCAAAGACTAAGATAAATTAAACTAAACTAAAATTAGTGGCAGCTGACCAGTTCCCTCCAGGTCTGCAGTGTTCTCGACTTGGCAAACTGCAGAACTCCAAGAGTCCTTTTAACCTGAGGACGCTTCAACTCTTCCATCAGACTGACACACACACACACACACACACACACAGTTGAGAAAATCGATGCACAAAAACAAATTTACAACCATAAAGAAAGGAGACAAATGTGTGCTGTGTCTCAGTGTGGTGGTGTGTGTGTGTGCGTACCTGCCAAAAGTCATCATCTGCCTCTTCCAGTACTCCAGCTCAGTTGACGGTCCTGCATCATCTGCCTCCTTCCTTATCTGCTCACTCTTTGTTAACACCTGTTTGATCTGATTGGCCCACACCGAGACCACGCCCTCCAGACGCTCCACCAACTCCCTGTTATTGGCTGAAGGTAGACAAACAGGCTGTCCGTCCCATTCTATCATTTTCCATTTTTCATTTATTTCTTCGATAACTGTATCAATTGTTAATTGAAAGGTTATCATTATTATTAATCCCTCTCATGAGCTATAAAATTCTATTGTCATTACCGGCTCCTTGCTCATACCTGCAGCCGTGTAATCTGCTGGGCTGCTGAGCTCTGACATCACAGCAGGAAGTTCGAGCTGCTGCAGCCGGAACCTCTCCTCCATGTTCACTCTGGCTGAGCTCACATTACTGACAAACTGGTCCAATGAAGACAGGAAGGACTGGACATGTGGACAGGACAAGCCATCCTGCAGAACACCCCAGCTCTGCACAGAGACACATGAGGTCACAATCAAAACTTTATCCATAGCATTTCTCAACCAATGATTATATCAACTTGCTTCAGAAGTGGATGGGAAAATAGAACAAGACAGATCACGGCGCTAATATCGCCGAGATGACAAATGTTGCAGAGGTGTACCTGCTGCGATGCTACAGCTGGTAACACAATGTCAGCCATCAAAGTCTCCAAGCTGGACAGGAGGCCGCCATCACTACCGTCCAAAACCCCGAAGGACACCTCCTGTTAAGGGAAGACGTAGAATAAATCCCAATCCCGATCCCAGGCTCACAAACACATCTGAAATGTTTGACTCATTCTGTGATTCCTCTTTCACGAACATTGTATAATCACCTGAAATAAAATCAGTGTCCAATGTGTTCACAGTCGTTCATGACACATGTGTGTATACTGTGTGTATATGTTTTTATATATGTGTATGCACGTGTTTGCCTCATTGTTATCCTTTTGTTGTCTCACAGTTGTATCTATTTCCTATCTTTCCCACATGTGTGAAGAAGCAGGAGTTTGTACCAGGGCCATGATTCTAATAAAAGAATTCTGATTCTGATGAAGTAAAACATCCAAACAGGATAAATCCATGTTGTCAAAGATGAGGTCGTTTGGACAGGGTCAGAGACCTGATTGGCTGACTGTGCTGTGGTTACAGACCTGGTGTACGTTGGCGTTGGTGATGGTTTTATTCGAGGTTCTCAGGAAGAACAAACACTTCCCCAGTAAAGGCTGTAAAACAGAAAAACAAAAAGTTGAATACAACGTAACTAAGCAAGTTTTGTCTGTGCTGTTATTAAGTTCTGTTTCATGGTAACTTGAGTCTTTCAGGATTACAAAGGATCACCAAGAAAAGAATCACGTGAAGACAGGCAGATGGATCCAAAAGTCTGTGTGGGCTGCAAAGTAAAAGCCACAACTGAAACCTGTGAAACCTTGTAAAAAGTAATGTGATCTGACCAATCAGAATGAGTGTGGGAGCGGACAACAAAACTGTCGTTAAGCGTGACCACAGCCAAATGCCACCAATGTGTCCAAACAAAGAAGCAGAAAACAGACAATAGCATGATGATTGGTTTCTATTCGCATCTGAAAATAGCTCTCTAATATAAAGTAGCTCCACACCAATGGCTGCTTCTCATGAAATAAAGCTCAATACCTTGGTGACGCAATATATTTGTGCAATGGAAGTATAAGTAACAGATCTGAACAAAACAAAAAAAAAGTGTTTTCCGTCACCTTGATAACTGGGAAACAGAGCTGCAGATGAAGCCGTGCGCATAGAAACCAGCACAGACTCACCAACAGCAGCTATTGTCTGTGAGGCCAGACAACAGTCGGCATTGTTTTGGGCTAAGATTGAAGCTTGAAATAAATCTGCTGTTGTAAACCAACCCACGCTGCTACAACACAAATGGATCTTACTGGAGATCAATTTGGTTTAACAGTCATTATTGTCTAAGTCTATATGTCTTATCAATGCAAGCCTGAATAAATCTATATGTGCACATGTGAAATATGAAAGATATTATAAATAAAGGTACAGTGTGTTATCCTAATTTGACTCCCTGTATTTTGGACATAGGACTAAAGAGTCCATAAAGTTTACCTCAGAGCTTCCACTGGTGAGGAAGAGTTTCCTCTGAGCCGGAGCAGCTCTTACAACTTCACCGAAGGACGAATGACTGGAGGACATCGTCTGGGCAAGAGACAGAGAGAAAGATGGATGGGAGAGAGGGGAGAGAGAGAGAGAGTCAAACAGAACGAAATACAGAGAGAGAGAGAGGCACATGGGCAGAGGCACAAAGAATCAAACCCACAGAACAAACCCGACCTGATAAGATTGACATTTAGAATCATTGGATCGCATCAATCATTCCCTATTAGAGGTGAATATGGACTGAATCATGTATGTTACCTCCTCCACATCTTGGTAGAAGAACATCAGCTTCTTGACTCCATTGGCAGCAAAGAAATCCTGGATCAGACTGAACTGGAAGAGGTGAATGAAATACACACATGAATGAAATGAACTGAACTTGAATGAACAGACTTGGATTTACTGGTCTGGACTCTGCTGGTACCTTTTGGTCAGAGATGAGGGCGTCCTCCACCTCGGCTTCCGTAAGGATCCCGGTGGCTGCCAGTCTGCTGATGAGGTACTTGTGTCGCTCGTCCAGTGCCGACCGCCTCTCCTCCTTCAGGGCTCGGGCCTGTTTTGCCAGTTCTCTCCTCGCCTCATTGGACAACAGCGCTGTCCGTTTACCAGACATCTGCATTGAAATATTACAGCAACTGAATGGTCTTCAATAATATTTTTCAATAGCAACTCACCAGTTTTATTATATTTCCATAAAGAATTAATTGCGCCTGTGCATCAGTGAAGGCTCCGTCTGAGTTCAGGTTCTGGATTCTCTTGAGTTCACAGTTATATCTAGATTATCATTCTAGAAAAGTTAACCTGTTTGGAACCTCTTCAAGGTCTCACATTTGGAACTTGCTGTACAGAGTATCCCCGGGTCCTGTTGAATACTCACAGAGGTGCTGGCTGTGGACAAAGGAGCAGCCTCAGGGGAAGTCACGCCGTTGGTGCCTCCTGGATCCTGGCTTCTAATTCTCCTGGGTCCTCTGCCAGGTTCCTCTGATGAATGAAGAGAAAAAAAAGGAAGTGATGAAAGTGATGAACACACACAGGTTGGAGGTGCAGGTCCACTTCACTGACGACCATAGTAGTAACAGCAGTAGTAATAGCTCTATTGGTAGCAGTACAGTAGAAGTATTTGTGGCTAAATGTCAAGTAACAGTTTCAGTTTCTGAATATTACTTTGTTCATATTACTTTAATATTATGTTGTGGTAGTATGTTACAGTTACAAGTATTTCAATAGAAGATATGTGGCCGTATTGCATTGTATTGTTATTTGTGGTAAAATAATAGAATTGGTAAGTACTAGTGGTATCACATTATCAGTAATAGTGATGATACTAAATCATTAAATAATACTAAAAATATCATCATCGATAGTGGTTGGTGAAGTGTTAACAGTTGCACTTTTATAATTGCTCTTAACACTGATATTACTATAGTTAATATAGTATGTTGTAGTAGTGTCAGTATGGCAGTTAGTACTACTATTCATACAATCAGATAATGTTTATTTCACTGAGCATTAAGCAGCTGTACTCTGAATCTTGATCATTTTTGTCAATGATCAATATTTAGAATCATTTCCTGATATGACTATCATGAATACCATTGTGAGGCTGTGGAGATCTGGGTTTCAAAGCATGGTCTGCTCCTCTGTCCTCTTCCTCTTTCAACTCCTCCTCCTCTCTCCCGGAGCCATCCTGGTTGTCTAGCCCAGGATCAGAGGTTTGTTCTGGGTCCGACTGAGCACCCGGCCCCCCTGCCTGAAGCTCTGGATTTAAAGGCCCAGGATCAGAGATTTGTTCTGGGTCCGACTGAGCACCCGGCCCTCCTGCCTGGAGCTCTGTATTTACAGGCCCAGGATCAGAGCTGTCGTTTGTGGGAACAATGAGTGCTTCCCCCACCTGTGGCGGCAAGTCTGGATCATCCATCTGAGAGCAAGAGAGAGAGAGAGAGAGTGAATCATCAGTATCATCACACAGAAACAGGAGCTTATCACCCACAAGTTAGAAGTTAGAACAATGCAAATGTGAATGAAGGTGTCTTAACTTAAAGGTATAAATTAGCATTGCAGTTAAATGATCAAATTTCAACTGTATTGCATGGTTTGAATATGTCTGTAAAGTTTCAAATTGAATTTTAAAATAGAAAATTCACCCCCAAATTCAGATTCAAATGTACAAATAAACACATCTGTAGACTTTGGAAACACAGATCAGGGCACAGGGTCCATTGCTGATGTAAGACTGGCCCACCTTTTGCTCTTCCAACTCAATCAAACAATATATTGGTTCATTTCTCATTACATATCAGAACACCAAAATTATCATAAATCTATGAATTATTAAGCTTCTAAAACAGAACTGTCTTAACTTAAACAGTCTTTGGCCCTTCCTATATTCCATGTAAAGATAGCATATATCCAAAAACAATTGAAATTAGACAGATTGCTTGTGCCTATGAGCATCAACTCCAAACATCGATGTTGAGACTAAGTCAGTTTGTAGTGTGACTGACCTGCACGTTGTGTTTCCTTTTGAGGACGAAGCTGTTAGTTTCCGTTTGTTCCCTCTGTCCGCTCCTCTCCTGGGTACAATGAGTCCAGTTTGACTGTTGCCATGATCCCATCACACAGAGGATTCTGTGTGAGGGCGGGTCTCCCCTCCCCTGTTCCTGTTTCTCTTTCTTTTTTTGTCACAGGCCTCCTCAGCCAGTCTGTCACTTTGATCGCTTCCACCTCCACACCTGTGCCTCGTATCCCTCATTAAGTCTCCCTCATTAACAAAGCCTGTAATGCTTCATGGATAATTTGTGTGACAACAGAGAGGACAGTCGCTGTTTGATCCTCTCAAAAAGCCACAAACAGAGAGAAAGCCTTCACAGTGGTGGCTTTCCTTGTGTGCCAAATTGCCACAAATCCGACGGGAATTTTCTAGATTGATTTTGTAGGTTTTCTGCAGATTTTCCAAAAGGTCTTCAGCTTGGATAATGACTCCCACAGTACTGTAAATTTCTACAAAAACGCTGAATGAACTTTAGTTTGCTCATCTGCACCTGTAGTAGGTTAGATATTGCCAATCTACATTTTAGGAACCCAACCGTGACAAAAGTCAAATACAACCGAATTTAGCTAATTCTACATTTTGGAGCTAAGGCCATACTGTAACTGTAAACGGCCATATTAATGAAGGCTTTTCAAAATGAGAGTGAGCTGGGAGGAGATGGTTGCGATCACCAATGCAAGGAGGTAAATCAAACCACGAGTACGTCAAGGTAAAGTTTGACAGTTGCCATGATACCACAGGCAGAATTGTGTGTTTTGGTGACAACAAATCCTGAATAATGACCTCTGTATTGTTCTGGAATTTAGGGACCTTGATCGACATGATTCTTCTTCTCAGGCTGTCCACTAGCTGTCAGAAAGCAGAAAAGTGGGTTGAGAAAACCAAAACCTCATCCAAAGCATAAAACACAAGAAGGTTTCTGACTGTTCTTGTCGCTTTATGATCCATGTAAATGTTTTGCAGGTGTGATTTTGTTACCTTACAGCAAGTTTTTTTATCTGTCATTGCCTGTAGGTTTTAGGTTCACTCAGAGATCTTTTGGTACTTGCATTCATTAAATAACAGAAATCCACACAGAGACATTTTGTAAATCCCATATTTATTTTTTGAATTCAGACAATCAAACCCAAAGAGACTCTTCAGCCTGTTTTGGCTACAAATATTCATCATAAATTTTTAACTTCAAAATAAATTACCAATGGCAGTTATTCCTGTGACCTTCAGCTAAATAACAAACTTTATACACAACTCTGCAATCAGAACACACAGAAGAATAAATCAGAACAGAACATTCTTTTACTTAATCCCAAACTTGTGGATGAACTGAAACAGATTAGTTTTGATTTATAAGCAGTGAGTTTTATTACCCCCAATACTGCCTTTGCTCACTTTTATGTGGCCTGGGCTCAGAACATATGTACTTACGTACATACATCAGCCTCCATACGAAGCTTATGAAGAGGGAAATATTTTGTCAACTAAGGATGTGTTTTAAAAATGTAACAGGTACATTTTCTGAATGAAGTTGCTGCTTTGAAATTTTCTCATCTTGGAACAAATCAAAACTGCAGCATGAAGTAAATCTAGATAAATATACATTTTAAGCCAGAACATTAAAAGAAATGTTGAATCTTGTCTGTACCAAAACACAATGACACCTCAGATAACATGGCACATAAACTTAAACTAAAAATAAAATGTACTTAAATGTTATCTTAGAACATAAAACATGTGAGGTTCACATGATCCAGCAAATAATAAGTATGTTTACATCAGCGAATGAGGCACATTGAAGAAATAACTAAAAGCAGCAAAGCCATGCAGCTCATGAGAACAAATCAAGATGAACGAAAGAGCTTTGGATATACAACAAAAAGCGTGATTAAACGGGTTTTCACTGGAACTTACACTGATTAGAAAGAAAAGGGGATTTAAAATGAAAAACTGCCAGATCTTGCATATCAAGTCTAGGCATCAAAAAGGTGCTGTGTTCGCTACAGCAAGAGGGCGCTGTTCATCTCACACAGTAAAAATACTGTGCTGCAGATGCTTTATTCTAATTAAATTTTAAGGATTTCAGATGAATTTGATATATGAAGGAAAACTAAAAATTAAGTTGATTAAATTTCCTGTATTTTGTAAACTTAAAAACAAAGAACAACGAGCCCCTGCACAGTATGTATGTATGTATTGGTAAGTGTGAAGTGAGTCAGACGGAATATGCGTCTCCTCTGCTCAGGTAGGTCTTCATCGTCTGGATCAGTTCACTCTCCTCCTCCAGAGACACATCCAGGTAATCCTCCTCGTGGCGAGAGATGTCCTCCAACACCTCGTTTACTAGCTCGTTGTCCTCTACAAGCATTCAAGACAATGCAGACACACCCGTAAACACACACATACACATATCAGAGGTCAAATAGGTTTGGATGTGTTTAATAAAGGAGTGGCCCTGTGCTGACTGTTGGATGGAGGTTTTCACCTAGACTGTGTTGCAAGTACCAGAAACATTTGGATGAGGTTTGTGGACAAAAGACAAGATTATGCAAAACTTAATAATGAAATTATTATGGCATTTCAGTTGGACATTCTGTCATGCCTGGTGGGGAATACTTTTTAAACCATACACAAGACATTAAAAAGGTTGCCACTCCTGGATTTAGTGGTTATTTATGATAGTGTGGTAGTGTATCCAAGTGTGTATGTGTCCTACCTGCAGTATTTGAGGAGGTGCTGGGCCTCTCAGAGGGTAATGTGGAAGAGGAAGGTGGGCAGTCTGACAGGAGTGTCGGAGAGACGACTCCATTGTTGTCCAGCAGCAGCTGTGTAGCTGATTGGACATCTCCTCCTGTCAATTTCAGAACGGCCTCAGATGCCTCCCTCTCAAAACCTAGATACAACAACTAGACAGCATAGACACAGAGTGAAAGTGAGAGACAGAGAGGGACACACACACGGAGAAGGAAATGGAAATGGGGACAAAGAAAGACAGACAAAGAACAACAGAGAGAGAATTTATTTTGTTTTAGTGTGTTTCCCGCTTGTGCGAGTGTGAAAAAAACGTTAGGAGATGTGTACAAATCTCACATTACGAGGTTTAATTTGGTCTTTGGTTTTATTAGCCATATTAGCCATGAAGTTTAACATTATGTACCTGCTCCAGCCTCTCAGGACTGACCACCTCCTCTGTGTAGTGATTGGCTGCCTGGGCAACTTGGGAAGAATCAAGGAGGATCTGTCGAGATGACAAGATGCAATACTAATAATAATTCTTATTCATGTCATTAAAAATGGACATTTCGAGGACAGGGCACAACAAAAGTTTATTTCATGGAAATGTTACGACAGTCAGAGACGGAGACAGAAGAGTACTGACTTCGTAGGCTCTGTCCAGGTTTCCGTCGGAATGGTGCAGAGCTCTGGCAGCATCTCTCCTGGAGTAACCGAGCTCTGTCAGGGTGCTGATGTCGTCCATCCTCCGTCTCCTCTTCTGCTTCTCCCTCTGCTTCAGCTCTTCTCGCTCCTGACATGACACACATATATTTTGCAATGTATTTTTAAGGACTTCAAAGAGAGTGACTGAAAGAGAGCAGCACATATACATCTATAGCTATCTCTTCCCCATGCTTGAGGCCCTTTATGATTATAATTCAACCATGTCAGAGTACTGGTGTCGATGGTTTGGCCCTAAATCGGCTTCAGTGACATTTTTGCATAGTTTGTTATTGTTTCAGCAAAAGCAGTTATCAATTAGAACGAATGGGAATTAAATAGTGAAAAATTCAACAAGGAGCAAACCACAATGCATCAACATGGAGTGGCCGTGTTGAGCCTCACCTGGAACCCAAAACACACATATGTAACACAGAATATATAGAAATGTCCTTAATCAGTGCTGTAACATTCTGTGACACTGTCCCATTCTCCGAGACGGCATGAGTGTGCATGTGTGTGGGTGAGAGAGAGAGAGAGAGAGAGAGAGAGAGAGAGAGAGAGAGAGACCTGTCTCCTGTTGCTGATGTGTATAGCGGCCTCCTGCAAATCTCCCTCACAGGCTCTGAGTCCAAGTCGAGCTTCTCTTTCAGAGAAACCCAGAGCCATCAGCTGAGCCATTTTTTCAGAGTCCAAACACAGACGGCTGTACAACGACTCCACCTACAGGACAAAAAATAGATTGCAGGAAGAAGGTTATGACTGAGTTAATTTTGCAATGTAAATTCATCGTGAAATGTGGTGTGATTGTGTCAGAGAGACACAGAGGGAGAAAGCAAGACATAAAAACTGAAATCAAAAACAGGCTTGATTAAAAACAAACAGCCGATGAAAACAGAAATGTAAAGATTTTAAAGAACATAATACTGTTCTATCATTTTTTATTTTTCAGCATATTCACTGCAAATATACATTTCACTGTCCTTTTCAGCATAACTAAAACCAATAATGTTTCCAGGCAATTTGTACCTTCTGTAGCTGCAGTCTGGCCTGACTATCATTTCCCTCGATGTAAGAGAGGAGGCTCTGCAAGAGGTACAACCTGAGAAACAGCACCTCCTCTCTGCCCGTGCTACCCTGGAAAACACAGGCAAAAACATACAACATGCAAAAATTGAGTTTCAATCACATGGTAAATTTCATTGATGTGAGATGTAGGTGATGTTTTAAAGAATGCCGAGGCTATGACCAGGCTCGAAGTGAAACAAAGCCATCACTGTACAGCATTTTGCTGAGCACCTTGATCATGAGGAGTCTCTGCTGCTGCTCTCCATAGCACTGCAGGAAACAGTCCTCGGCCTTCTGCAGCCTTCTCCTGCCATCGTCCAGGCAGGACAGAGCCTCCAGCGCCCGGTAACACCACACAATGTCCAGCTGCAGAACGGCGTAGTTATCCACAGAGCTGAGCAGGGATGAGCTGCACTGACTGCAACAGGGACATCAGAAATACTGGGGTCACGGGTCCACATTTGTACTAGCCTCTAAAACAACCATGAGGAATCAGTTATACACTGATTCTGAGTAAGACAATAAGAACTCTTACCCAAATTGTTCATCGGCCTGTAGCAGGTGAGAGAGAGCGTTATCATGCTGCTTCCTCTTCATCAGCGAACGACCTTTCTCATGGAAACCCATAGCCAGTATCAGAGCCTGACAGACACACACAAACGCACACATACGTACAGTTTTGTTTCTGTTTGCTTGCTGATATACTTGATTTTATATATAGTTCTTCTTTACCTTCCTCTCTGTGTGGGGGATTTTTAGCGGATTTCCTTTCTGATCTGCGATGTCGAGGAAGGGCTGCATTCCTGGGTCTTCACTGCCGTCTGACAACACATAGAACAGCATGACACAGGTGAGCTAAGATTATTGGTGAGGCACTTAACTTGTCCATGAACACTGTACTTATTATGGTCATTAAAAACTGTTTTTTCAATGGTGAAGTTCTGAGGTACCTACATTGGATTATTGTTAGGCTTGTAGGTATACATAATGTATTTTTCTACCTCTCTCAGATAGAATCTGGAAGCCTTTCTGGGTTCTCTGGATGCTCTCCTTCTGTTTCTTCTTATTCTTCTCCTCTGCCTCCTCCTCACTGATCTGTCTCTTCAAGTCAGCATCACTCACCCGAAGCACCATCACCTTGCTGTGGTTTTTAACGCCCTGCTCTTCCAGATGCTGATCTGAGCCCACCCCATAAAAAAAACACAGTAAGAAAGATGTTAGTGCTCTAATGAGAAAATACAATAAAAGTTATAGAATTTAACCATCAAAATAAGAACTAATTATTTTGTTCATATGAATTACCTTTACCAGAGAGCATCAGTAATATTTTGGCTCTTAATGCTTTTTGTTATTTTTCCTATAATTATTTGTCTGACAAATTCTTGTAGATGTAACAATCCATGGTATAATACAATCAAATTTAGAGACACATGCATTTATAAACTGTGAGCAATCCTGTGAGGAGTTATGTTGTTTGACCTGCGGTGGAGCTATACCTGCAAGATGATAATTACATTCATAATTAATTCAGTGTTCATGAGTTTGACTGAAAAAACCCCCACACAGTTCACGTTTGTACAAGTGTAAACAGGTTTTATTAATCTGAATGATCCCCTGTCTCTCTGTGGGTTTCTAAAATTTCCTTTGGGAGTAATAAATTATCTATCTAAATATTTCAAACATATTCAACTACAAAACAATATAAATTATCATAATAATCTTTTGTCTGAACTCACCAACATTCAGCGTTTTCCCATTCAGGATCAGCTTGATGTGTTTGAGGCCATACTCTTCTCCAATCCTACACAAACGCAAACACACACACACAGTGCAGTTAAATGTTTTTGACATTTATCCAACGTAATATCACATTTGGACAGTGCAACAGCTAAACATCGTGAAGATGTGGTTATGAAGTTTAGATTGCTCTATGTTTAGTTAGTAAATTCTGGATGTTTGCACCTGTCCACCACCTCCTGAACCATAACATCCAGTTTTGTCTCCAAGTAATCCTTCATTTTTGGATCCTGTGAATAAAAAAAAAGAATATTGTACTCTCAGCAAACGCAGAAACCACCACCAAAGTCCTAAAAACCACAATAGCAGTAATAGCCGCCTTCAGTAAAGTAATCTTGAGTTATTTCTATAATGACCTTTTTGCTCTCTCTGGGTAGAAGAAGTTCCAGTGTGGCCACGTTGGTTTCTCTGAACATCTTGTTTCCTTTTCCTCTCTTCACAGCCTGGGTTCTGATGGACTCCAGCGCACCTCCCACCTCTGACACTGACAGACAAACCATGGGAGCATATCTCTCTGCCAGGTCCTAAAAAGAACACACACACACACATACATATACATTTTATTGTTTTCTTTCAGAAAGAGTTTTATCTTTGCTATTTTCCTTTTCTTTCTCCCTCCAGCTAACCTGCATGTGCTGCTGACCGGGCTGGTTGTCGTCTTCTGTGAACGGTTCGTTCCACAGCTGGATCTTCTCCTGCTTTAGCAGGGTCTTCAGCTTCGCCTCCGTGTTCTGCTCCGCCATCGACTCTGAGAAGAAAACAAACATGACGAAAGTGAAAGTCGGATTTATTCGAGTGGTGACGGGAAGCGGATTACATTCTCCACCAGACTTCAGTGATGTTAGATCCATTTACAAATATCAGTTCTTGGAACATTCTACATATCATAATGTGTAACTGTTAATAAAAACGAAAATACCAATACAAATCAAATAGGAGTTATTCCTCAGGAAATTCTGGAGAAATGTCAAGGAAAATTGAAAATGAGATCGACTTACATTGTTATATTTGTTTACATGCTTGGCAGAAACATCTACGCGGCGTTTAACAAATGACGTACATGTCAATAAGATGAAAAACTGAATTGTTGCGTTTTAAGTCCCGCACGCTGGTGTTTGTGTCTAGTTTTGCAGCTAACTTAGCTAACATTGTTGATATGTATGTTCACAGCTATCTTCTAACACAGTGTGTCTTCGTAGTTTTCTTTCTTTATTTCGTCATGTGACGCTATTAAAAGGAAGAGCGGAGTCTTACCTGTCAGTAGAAGGGTATTCAGAAAAGTTTGATTACGTTACTGTCCCGTTTTTGCTCAATTTTCTTGTTTCGGTTTATTATTTCAACGAAGGACGTGGGACGTTAAGTGGTCCACTCTGTTTATTTTCCGACTCTAAGCTGACATAAAATACGTCGAGTCACTCAGACCCAGAGGCTGGCAAATCCATTCTGGATCTGCGGCCATGAAACAGATGCTCTGTCAAAATATAGACGATCTTTGGGAACCGTGCTACGTCATACTACTTTGCTTACGGCGGCTCGCGCGTGCCAAATATATGTAGGAAATTCATAAGGTCACAAAAGGAGATGAAATATTAATTTTAAAGATAAAAAAGACATGAGCGGTTGATAGGATAGATGAAAATCGTTAAGAAACATAAATGGAAAACTCTGCTGCATTTGACTGAGTAAACCTAGAGTGAGCAAAGTGTTTATGTGGTGGAAAGAAATCTTAGATGGGGTGAATCTTGTCAAGTTGTCAGTAATGATCAGTTTTGATGAGGAGAAGTCACCACTTAATCCATTTGATCTTACTATAAAACAAGAGTTCTAATACCGGACCAATGCTTCAAATGTCAAAAGTTAAGTCAAATAGCAATTTTCTGAAAGGTCAAGAACAATGTGGTAGATGTGCAGGGAGCAGAAGTATGGAGTAACATTCTGTACAACATCTTACCAGGGGTTTGAAGGTAATAAGAGAGCAGTAAATGCGCAGCAAATGTTGGGGAAGCAAAGAATCACATGAATACACATGGATACAAGAAATGGCAGTAAAGACTTATGTCATGACTCTGTGCGATACTGAAAATCCTTAAGTTGTGAACAAGAGTAATTTTGTACCATTTGTGGTGTTGCATCCAGTAGGAGACTACATTAGGAAATATTGAATGAAACATTGAAGGGGGGAATAACCAGTACACAGTCATGGAGGGGTACACTTTTTGTGTGGTGGTGCTGCACCGATGGGCCAGGATTACCAACTGGCAATGAAAAACAAGATCCTCAGTGAGAGAAAATATGACAGGACTCCGGATCCACACTAGAGGCCAGCAGTGACTTGACATTGACTTTTATTTTGAAGTGATCATGGATGACCTGTACACAGCTTGTGGAGTCTCCATTATCCTCTAGTTTTTTTTCTATGCAGGACAGTATAGTAATGATGCAAAAATAAAAAGTTTTTGTTATTTTAGAGACTGAGATATGTAAATATCTGAATTTAGTAAAAAAGCTCAACTGTGATCTGTATTTAATGCTAGAAGAGGTAGAATACAAAGTGCTCTTTTACAAGATGGTGTAATTGGTGAAATGAAAAACATACCAAATCTGGTAGATTCAGTCTGTTAATAGTTTGTTCATCAAGGACAAGAGTTACAAGGATGTAAGTTTCCATTAATGAGTACATTTCTGCCATCAACACCTCTTTGCATGGCTCAGAGTGTCGCAGTGTACAATAGGTAGGATCAATGGAGGGACTGACAGAACTTAAAATAGAACCTGGACCTTCAGCGGCTACATTTCTACTTCCATTACAGCTACAGCTGAGTCAAATTCCTGGTAGCTGTAGCTCTAAGGTTTAGGATTCTCGTCCTTGTCATCACAATCTCTAACTGTACACCTGTACAAAGGGGTACAGAGTATGGGAGAGATAGCATAAAACCCACCACATCATAAGGTGAAACTCTACTTCCACTCTACACAAAGTAATATTAAATTTAATTCCATTTTTTTGTGGTGTAAATAGGTAAAGCAACCTTTACAATGACAAAGTAAACCGTTACTGTAGACTGCAACTCAAAAAAATCAAAATCAAAATCACATAGTTAAGCCCAGCATACACCTGCATATCCTGTAATGATAGAGAGTGGGGAATCATAAGACAATCCTAACAACCATCACCAGCCAGAGTGGGTCTCCAGGAAATATCTTCTTCTCCATTTTCTCTTCTCAGGATCTAGCTTGAATGGTAAAGATTAATCACTGCTTCAAATTTTGCCAACTTCTCCAAACCATTTGGGATTGTTCATCATTTTCCAAAACAATCCCTGTCTGGAAAACACACATATTAATTTCATCACTTTTCCATGATGAAACTTTCCATGCGTTACAGTGGTAGCACGTGGATGTCTACAACTGGAAAAAGTGGAATTCCTTGGTCAGGGAACTGAGCAGATTGGAAGAAGAGGGAGAACATTTAGAGGTAAAAGTTCTCAATCATGATTAGAGGTGAAATATAAAGGTGCTGTTGATAGAAATCTACAAAAAAGTGCCATCGGTCAAAGATTCAGCTGATTGCTGAAAGAATGCTGTAAAATGTTTTTTCATGCCCCAGCAGGAATCATATCATAGACTGGAACTCTACTTGAATGTGTTCTGTGGAGTGATGTTTGGTTTCCTCAAACATTCTGTGATTGATGTTAGAAGGAGGAGTACATCCCCAGCCTCCTAGCAGCCTCAGAGATCCTCGGGGGCTTTCTTTGTGGGAAGGGGTAGTAACTTTGGTGCTGGGAAGAGACCACCCCTCCAAAGCTCATCTGCCTGGTCAATTTGAAGGCCGGGACAGAGCGGCCCCTGCTGTCCTGCAGGATGCCCCCACTCGTTTCTCCATTTGCTAGAACATTCCCCATGTTCTTCTTCAGCTCTTCGTCTCCATCAGTAGTGGAATAGGTGGGAGAACAGGCAACCGAGGTGATGGGGGTGGAGCTTTCATCAGAGCTGGTCAGAGACCCAGCAGCCGAACAGTCCTGAGAACGACTCATGACGGCGCTGTCTGAGTGATCATCTTCAGAGCTGTCAGTGAGATTTTTTCCAGAAATGTTGAAGGAGCCATCAAGAGAATCTTGGATGTCGTCTCCTTTTCGACTTTTAAAGGAATCACTGAGTGGATCTCTTGTGGGATGGTTGAAATGATTTTTGGTGCTGGTTTCTCCAAATTTGCTGGTGGAATCAGATGTTGAATCTGTGGAGAGTTTTCGCTCTCGGCTGTCAGACGCGGAGGAAGAAGACAAACATCTGATGAGAAGAGACAAGATGGCGGACAGCTGGAACCTCATTCATATATCATTGTTTCTGCTGTTACTTTTTACACTTACTTTACACCTTAAGTACCCGAGTACTTCTTCCATCATTCCATTCATTACTTCAATGAAATAAATGAATATAGTGACAAGGTGAAAGCAGTAAACAGTTCACTCACCTGGAGGAACTGTTGGTGTTTGTTGTTCCAAGGGGTAACTGGTTGGTGACACACCGACGGTGAAGGCCCAAGTGAACATGCCAGGGGTCTGAGGTAAGGAGGTCAGAGTTCGAGTTTCTCACTGGCGAGCAGTTCTGCAGTTCCCATGATGATGTCAAACCCTGGGGGATGGGGATGATATTGAGAGTGTCGGATAGCTCCCGAGACACTGGAGAGACAGTGAGAGAGAGACACAATCACACAGAGCAAATGGATGGTTCAGATTGCAACTGAGTGATGTATGGGGACAATTCTAAAAGGATGGAGGCACATGATTACAGTCTAATATGGCATCAACACCAATGTAACATAAAATAAGTAAAACACCTCAGGACTTCCAGAAAGGCCTGGTTTATTTGCATATGTAGTGGGGAAGTGTACTTAGAGCTGGTCACTTGAGATTGGATCGCCTAGGATGGTTGTTAAAACCAGGTCTGAACAGGGCCAGAGAGACAGACATGAAGACAGTGAAAGAGAGGCACAGACTAACAGACGGAGAGAGGGAGAGAGATGAACAGAGATGATGAAGACATGGGGTGAGAAGCGAAGATAGAGGTGTGAGGGAAGTCCCTATTGTGAATGCTTACAATTTAGTAATATACGTTATTTACTTTACTTATTTTAAAAACTTTTAATTTGAAATTCAGCACCGGACGTCCTGTGTTTATCCGGCTGAAACGGATACAAAAAAATTCGAGAAAAATATGGAAAACCTGTATGTCTCTGAGCTCAAAGTCAACATTCACAACCAAACACCTGCGTGTTCTCGGTTTTATTCAGGAACAAACGAGTTTCACTTTAAACAAACTTTTTTTTCTCCCACTTCGCACAAACAAACACTTTAAGTTTCTGCTCTCACCTCTGCGGAAAAGGAGCACCTGAGTGCGCCGCCTCTGACTCTCTCTGCTGCACCTGTACTGCTCCCTCAGCACAGAGATGTCCATGTTGTTTCTGTTGTCGTCCCTTTCCCCTCCCCTGCCCCCCTCCTCTTTTTCTTCCTCTTCCTCCTCCTCTTCCTTCACCGCCCCTGTCACGAGCCATGCTGAGTCTTTACCGCTCGCGGCTTTACTTCTTCTCCGTGTCCGGATACCTGGAGGAAGGGGAGGAGCCTGACATTGGACTAAAGCAAAAACTAGAGTTTTGGAATTTTTTATTATGTTTATTATTATGGTATTAATCGCTTCTTGCAGCAAAAAAATTGAGTGTTAGGGTCTGGAAACTTCTTAAGCACTGGTCACTGAATTGGTAATCAGGTCCACTGTAAGACAAATAGTTAAGAAATATTTAAGGGATTTTGGATACATTTATATTTTACACATTAGTAAATCCAATAATAATTGAGCATAGCACACAGATAAGGCATAGAAAAGTTTTATGATAAAAAAAAAATATCTCCAAATCCATTTCAGTAACCCTCACTTTTTAAACCACGACGTTTTAATTTCCCTAAATTTGCATCCTAAGATATTCATTATGTTTAGAAACTTTGGGGTTCTTACTAGAATATAAAACAAAGTTAATACACAGATGGTCCCATTAGTGTTTACCTCAGGGTCTAAGAGGTAAATTACTTTGACAAGAGCAAGAAAAATTATGCACGAGTCAAGAAAACTCCAAAAAACAGTTTGATTTGATTTGAAAAGAGGCTGACTGACAATCTGTGATGAATATAATCTGACCTTCAGGAAGCAATAAGAAACAAAATGCAACAATATAAGGATGATTATTACAGATCATTCACTTTTGCTGCATATGCAAGACAAAGCAACTACTGTATGTTTTTTTCACTTTTGGTGTCAGGTGAATATATGCCAGTTTTACCATCCATCAGGTCCCGCAGAGCCACACAGCAGCAGGACATCCTGTTGGACCCAAACACAACAGGTCCTTTTGTGGTTGATTTATTCTCCTTCATTAAACACAATATCCACCTCCAGCAGCACACAGATTAGAATTGCTCTTCACCGCATGCTGGGAAAAAAACTGCTCCTCAAATCCAAACATACGGATCCAAATGTTGTCAAAACCAAATAGAAGTAGAAATGTATATAAAAAAGGAAATATTAATGCTGAGACAATAAATGGATTAAACAAAGCAGACATATATTCTGCGTTACCTTGTCAGAGTGGCATCAGGGAAGTAGTGAACACGCACACATACTGTATTTACCATCTCTGACTTTGATTCGTGTGCAAACAGTGAAGGACAATGTGTTGTGCTGAACTTTCCAGTCAAACAATGGAGTCCTTTTGTTTGAATTGGTGAAGTACAAATGCTGCATGCATAAACACAGAAAACTCAATTAATTAACATTTAAGTGTGCTTCAGCTTTGCGCAAGAATGAAAGAGGGGAGGATTTATTAAAGTTTGGCAGCAGCATGTGAATGAAAGTTTTAATAAAGTTTCAATGGATTTTTTATATAAGTTTAAGTTTGGAACTTTAATTAAGATACCAGGATGTTTCACAGTGCCACGGTGAAATTCTGCCTCCACCCATTTTATTCAGATCTTAATCTCCTTTCACAATTACTCCCAGTCAGTTTGCCTCTCTCTCACTCTCTCTTGCTCTCTCTGTTAAATCAGGCCGAATCAAGTTAGTTGTGTTATTCCAAAGCCCCAAAGCAGAGACAACTGATGTGTGTGAAGCTGCACATTGTTTATGTTGATTTTTAAATGCATGTTTTTCACCGTGGTTAAACTGTGCTAAAATACCAAATAATTTACCAGTGTTTAAACTCTCTCCTTCTTAAATTTCGACTTTATCACAGACTTACAGTATTGTTTGAGTGTAAGAGACATACACTCAAGTAATGCAAAATAGAAAGAATAGAGCGAAAAGAAGAACGAGGAAAAAATACACTTTAAGGAACGATTAAATGTGATAAAATAAATAAATAAAAAATAGAAAAAAAATAGAAAACC
>OMNV01017399.1:6743-27108 GCA_900303265.1 Brotula barbata
GGGGGGGAGTCTTACTCTACCTCATTTGATGTGTTCAGAAGACAAAAGGCATTGATTCATATCTTCTCCATGAACTGCATCATCACACGATTGAGTTTTATACAGGTCACACACGAAGAATGCTAACAAATTGGACAAATGCTACGTGTTTGGATGGGGGTATACTGAAACAAAACAGATGACTGTGGGTCTCAAACACTGAAGTTTCTTCATTTCATTTAAATTTCCAAACATGGATTCAAAGATTTTCCCCAATCTAGTTTAGTAAGCAAATGACTCTGCAGTCTATGTGGTATAAATGTCACTTATAGCGTAAAAAAAAGCGCAGAAAAGACAAAGTAGCTCACAATGTAGCATTAGCTTGACGCAACGTAGCCAGTACGATTAGTGAAATCCCTAAAGAGACGGATCAACATAACAAAGCTAGAAATGAATGCAGTTAATAGCTCAACTCTCATAGCAGCATATTATTTAAATCAAATTTGCTAATATAAAGCCAGACGGAACAAAACAATGGCCTGGAACATTTTGACCTGGAATGACCCCACATCCAGCCTGCAAACATTCTACCATCCCCACCCCTCCCATTGACACACAACTTTATTTAACAAGGCTGAGTACGGTATATTTCGCATACACACACACAACAGTACTGTATACATATAAAAAGAGTGTGGGTGAAAGGTTTGTTGCCAGCAGAACACCGTCGTGAAGGCGTGGCACTACTATGCACACTGAACAATAGCTGGACATTATTATTATTATTTTCCATTATTACGGCCGAACATACTGTATGCACTACCCATAAGGAAACATTTGTATTGAAAATATTAGAATATACTTACACCCTGTATCATTTTAAATAGCTATTTAACACTAGTTAACTACACTGAGTGTAAACTGTGCAACAGGCGATAGGGAAGAAGCCCAACTCATACATCGTCCCTGCTGTCGTACAATGTGTAGAAGGTGGGGAAAAAAAGGCAACTTGAACTAAGCTTTGTTGTAACGATTTTGCTGTTCCTTCCTATTCCCATTCATACCACTTCACTTAAAGCGACAGCGTGCTCAGTCGTCTCTGATACCATGAAACGTGTAAAAGGTGTTATCTTGCTGAATCAGGAAGATAACGCTGCACCAGAAAAATTCAGGCGGTAGCCAATCTAATACAGGCTGCTTTGGGATGATGGTAGGATGGAAAGACAGTCCTGCATCAAGGGATCACAGAGTGAGCAGACGTACAGCTTTACACGCTCTACGTTCACTCCGTGCCTCGTGAGGCGGAGGTTGTGTTGGGCGGAAATTAGTGCGATGTAAGATTTTTTTTTAGAGAATTTTAGATCACGGTTCAGTGTTTGTATTGCTAATAAAAATTGTGAAATTTAATACAGAATATTACAGAATTTTTGATCATGGTTCACTGTTTGTATTGCTGATAAAAATTGTGAAATTTAATACAGAATATTACAGAATTTTTGATCATGGTTCAGTGTTTGTATTGCTAATAAAAATTGTGAAATTTAATACAGAATTTTAAATAAATTTTTGATCACGGTTCAGAGTTCGTATTGCTAAGATTGTGAAATTTAATGCAGAATCTTCACAGAATTTTTGACCAAGCCTAATTTCTCTTCAGTGTATTATGGCTGTATATTTAAGGAGGTTCACCTAGTTAACAATTTTAATACAAAACCTTGCTACTATTGCATTTTTCAATGTATTTCTAAAAAAACAAACAAACAAGAAATACAGTCAATATTGTCATACTGTAAATATTATGAAAAAAAAACAAGATATGATATTTTGGATATATCATCCCAGCCCAGTTACACGGAGAGGGGCGTGAAGGGGGCCCCTCTACTTTCACATGCCAAACAAACGCGTGAGCCAAATGGTGAACATGTGACTTTTCCCAAACAAAGCTTGCAGTATTTGTGAAACCTTTACAAACAGGATGCATGAAACAGTTCTGAGCCTGGAATATGAGCCATTATAAGGTGATTTGACTTTTGGCCACGCTTGTCACATCATCATTACAAAGCTTTGAATGTCCCATTGACCCAAGAAGGCAGCATCCCTCATTTCCCCAGTCTGTGTCTGGTGACACAGATCCACACTGCCTGCCGAACATGAAGTTATTTTCAGCCTCGCAGACAATGTGATGAATCAGTAACTTCAAGGCCAAACCTGTGGGTGACAGTGGCTGGGAGTGGGTGCGAGGAGAGATTAGACACGGAGGAGGACAGAGAGCGTTTAGCCTCGATACCTGAGGCGAATTTCAGAATTAATTTGGAACGAATAGTAATTTAACATAATGTGAGCTAATGAGTTGGAACGATGGATTGGGTCTGCCCTGTAGTCATGCGAATGAGTGCTCCGACAGCCATTCTATTGTATATATCCACAATCAAGGAGAAAAACGCTGCCTACACCATTAGTTTGTACTCTGATTTAACCACCAAAGGCTCCATCTTTATTCATTTCATCCTAACCTCTGCTGAATAGCCTGTAAGAAATCTGTAGAAAATGATACACAACACATCTAGAATTAAGACAGATTCAAGGACTAAAGTGCCACAGAAAAGCAATGGCTACTTTCAGGATTTCTACTCAGAACTTTTCTACAAATTACTACAAAAGCTTCCATATATTATGCCTTCTCTTTGAAGTATACTCAATTATTGATGGGTTACTAATGCGAAAAGGCCCATTAGATTCATCCAAAATCCTTTAAATATCCCTGAACAGTCCATTACTAATGAATCTACCAGTGATTAATTTGATGTGTGACTATTAAATGCAAAAGATAGATAGATAGATAGATAGATAGATAGATAGATAGATAGATAGATGACTTTTGAAAATCTTATGCATAATATGTATAGAACCAATCGTGATATAATATGCATAAGCATACTTATGCATGCTTATCCACCATCGCAGCAGCATCGTAAGTCCCATTTCAATTATGTGTTTCTGTTATCTTGTCCACCTTCTGCATTTTTGTACTGACAGTAGTGTTGGATCAGTAAAACAGAGGATATTGTGACTGCATCAAATATTTGCAGCGACAGTGAATCACTATGATTATTATTGTTTATTGTAGCTATTTTCTTTGGTTAAAACGATGCAATGGATGATGGGAGAGGAAGTCAGATTTTGTGTCTCACGAATCTTTGGTGTTGAAATCTGTTTCCTGGGTTGATTTCACTCTTCATCACAGAGATATTAACCTATATGATCTCCGTGAGGTAGAGCCGGAGCCACACCTTACCATGATCACTCCCATCGACTGCCTTATTCCACCGTGGAAAATGATGCTAATGACAGTGGTCAGGTGTGGATTATATCAGTGGAGTGGAGGTCAGTAGAAGGAGGATTTAATCCCTCACTGAGGAGATCTGGGCGCCTCATCACCAAGAACAAAAGCCTCCACAAGTGTTACATCTGTGTAAGACAATCAAGACATTACAACCTGAGCTGTGGAGCCACTGGGGGGATTATTCCTGCCTGGAATCATTGGATGCTTGTTAATGGGAATTCGTGACATTCCCAAAATGTACAGAGATGAACCCAATCCATTTTTAATGAGGAGAAGAGTCAATTAAACTTAAGACTGATCTCCATAAAGGTGTCAAAGCCGAGCCTTTGTGATGCATTATGCAACAAGGTAACTATTTCAAATCAGTAACTATTTACAATGACGTCAAATCTCCACACACGGCGCACAAATCACAAAAATCACACCGCGGCTCTGCTCTCCCGTGGATTCAGCTTCAGTTCAGGAAACTTGCAGCGTTAAACTGCAAGATCTGGAGCCCGGCATGACGATATGCGCGCACGGAAACCAATCAAAGCCGCGCTGTGTTCCAGACCTCAAACACACACACACACACACACACACATACACACGCACACGGTGGCTCCTACCTCTCGTTTGACGTTCCATAATAATTTCTCCTTGTGTTCTTCGTCGGTGGAGCCCTCCATGTCTGCCCGCGGTGCGCACACAGCTCTCACTCAGCCTCTTCCTCCTTTTATTCCTCGTTTCCTTCCTCCTTCCTTCCTTCCTCCCCACAGCTGGACTCTGACGCACCGGCCGGTGACGTCAGAGGACCCGCCTTCCGCGCTCCTGATCAATGGAGGAAAATCACTGTAGCATCCAGCATCCACACCAACCTGTAGCATCACTGGCTGTTATTTTTAGCCGCCTCTTCCATCTCTCCTGGGCAGGAAAGGGTTACAGCGCTCCGGTGGAGGTGTGAAAGACATCATCACGTGGGTTTGGTTACGTTTACCGGAGGTCGTGGAGCGCGCAAGGAGACCCCTGCGACGCATTTCAACGTTACAGCACAGGGGCATGGAGTGATGCAAACTACGGCATATTTGAAGTCCTGCGCTAATTATAATCACTGAGTTCAATCACGTGGGCAAAATGTGGACGAGTCTGAAGAAACTCACGTGATTTGGGTTGATACCATCTGTCAAACAGATGACATCACAGCAGTGTGGCGGCCCAGTCACCTCCTGTTTGTGCCTCCGTGTGGGCTGGGTGTGCACCTACACCCCTCAGAGAGCACGCTGCCACCCTTCATGGATCAGGTGGTTCAACAGATCAAACTTTATGTCACCGCGCTGAAAATTACAGCTTCCACAAATATTCCACGATGCTGGCAGAAGTCTGGTAGACGCAGCGTGCCCTTTAAACGCAGGAAAACCAATTGGTAGAGTCCATTGGGCGGCACGGTGGGTTAGTGGTCAGCACTGTTGCCTCACAACAAGGAGGTCGTGGGTTAGAGTCCTGGGATCAACTAGCACGCTTCTCTGTGTGGAGTTTGCATGTTCTCCCCACCACACACAAAATCATGTGCATTAGGCTGCCATTGCCCTTGACCAAGGCACTGGGTGGAAGATCTCGGGTTGGTCCCAGAGTGCGTGTGTGTGTGCGTGTGTGTGCGTGTGCTGTCCACTGCTCCTCGGAGTTCGGATGTTTTAAATGCAGAGAATTAATTTCCCTACAGGGGTCAATAAAAGTGCTGCTCTTTCTTTGTTAAAACAATTACAGATGAACTTTATGGCCCTCAAACTCATACAACCAACCTACAGCATGTTGATATTGCATTTAAAAAAATCACAATTTATATTTATATTTATATAACCTAAAGACATCAATCATCAGAGACAGCAATCGTCAAGAAGTTGCTTAAGATTCTAAAAGCGGTAACAGCAACTTGTAATTTCACCTGGATTCTAATATATTTAGCATCTTTGGATACTTTGACTAGTGTTTACCTCAGATTAACAGATTACCTCAGATTGTACAAAAATGAAAAAATCATCTGGAAAATGAGATGACCACATTTGTTTTGGATTCCAGGATGAGTGAGATTGGAATCACTGCCTCCTTGCTTTGATAGGAGTCAGTCGCAGGGGTTTAGGAGTCTGATCGTGATTCTTCCTCACGTCTTTTAGGAGGAGTTCCAGGCCGTCCGACTGGGAAGACACCTCAAGACAGAGCCAGAACATTTTTAAAGCCTAAACTGATTTCAGAAGCTTGGATAGTGGGACTAATTTAGCTGAGTACCAACTGTGGATTATTAAGTCGTACCTGTACTTGACAGATTACACAAACAGAGGTTTAATATCAGCAAACTTTTATCTTCACAGCTGGAAAAAAGGCATTACGATGATCGGTATTAGAACATTGTATGAAAACCTGGTGCAAATAACACAAATTTGTCTGCATCTTTGGGAAACAACATGCAGCTGGAAATATAAATGTATAGGAAATGAGTCTATAAACACACTATAAATATGACACGTGCTCACCTGGTTCAGACAGTAAGTGCTATGATTGTACTGATATTCAATATTTCCGACGAGAAATAGTGCATATTAGTCATTTTTCTTCCACTACAAATTGAATAATAAAGTATAATTTTCTAGATATTTTAACTTGTTGCTCTGAATCATAATAAAAATCGTAAATTGCGATGGACAGCTGCAATAACACCACAACAACAATCTACAGTAAATATGTCAGGTGCATTTACATCAAGGCCACGATGTGTACTTCTTGTATGTAGTGGTGGTAAGATAATTAAAAAAAAAAAAAAAAATCTATAAAGAAAAAGGAAAGAGCATCAACACTTCATAGTCACATGTTCATCAGGCAACCAAAAAACAAAAATCAGTCCGACATTTTGTGGGTGGAGAGCACAGTAATTTCAGCCTCAGTGTCCTAGCGGCCAGTCATCGTACGTGCTGTATCTCTTGACGTGGATACGTCGGACGCGCTCGCGAAGCTCTGTGCCTCCGGGCACCTCCTCCTCCTCGCTGTGAGAGCCACAGTTGGTGTGGGTTCGACGTGTGGCCTCCAGCAGGGAGCTGTCTGGAACCGGCATCGTCTCGTACAGCAAAGTGTTCAGCGTCTCCTCATAGATCCGGGCTTCGGGAAACTCCACCTGGGATTAAAAGACCGAAACTCTTTCACAAACAACACGACGTCAAGACCATATGATGATAGGCTGAGATTTTGAAGACAACAATTTGAACTTTGGCTGCAGTGTGCCAACCACCAAGACCGAGAAATGTATTCAATAGTTATCAAGGAACTCAATATGTTTGTCTTATCCAGTGAGATGTGCAACCAACCCATCACTTTATTTGGCCTCTGTCACAGAGCCAGGCTAGTCTCCATTACGACCTCATTGACAGTCCAGTAAAAATAACAACAATATGAAGAAGAAGAAGAAGAAGAAGAAGAAAAGTCCTTTGGATACTGGTGAGTCATCATTCTCTCCACCACCTTACCATAAACTCGTTCATTTCTCATCTCTCAGTTTGTCCATTTATGTATCATTTTACACACTGTGTGAATCTTGCGTCTTACCGCGTCTGTTTGTCTGACACACAAGGGAAGCATGCAGCCGAAGCAGGCGTCTTTTATGACTATTATGATGCCCCGCGTTCCGAAATTGTTTGAAGTTTTGTTACCTTGTTTCCCGTAATTATGCTTTGTAAATGTTTTAGTAATTATCATTATCATTAAAAAATGTGTCTTTGACAGATTATGCTTTCATTTTATGCAGTTTATTTGCTTTTCGTGCATTTATTGATCAATCTCACCTGTACTCTAATGGGCTATAATGGCATCACTCTAATTGGGAATTGGAGGCTTTGCTATGACGGAAAGTCTCTGAGGTGTTCAAGTGGTTCTTTGACAGACAGATGATATTTTGACAGGCTTGAAGCCCCCCGACCTACAATAACACCATATCCTTCCATCATTACCTGTACCATTTCGACATATCTACCCTCAAGTTAAAACAGAAGGTCATCCTCACCTTGGTCTGCTTCTTCTCTGTTGCATAGACAATGGAGGTGCAGCAGACCTCAGCCAGTTTGCGACCCTGACCATAAAAAGACCAGCAGCAGATTTCATCTCCAATCACATCTTTGATGAAGAGGACGCGCACGTTGAAGCTCAGACACAGCCTGTCGAACAGCTCGATGTTCTTCAGCAAATTGTCATCTGAGTTGCTGCCAAAAAAGAAGAAGCGAAAACTCATTCGTTTATTTTTAGCTTGCACAGCATGGAGGGAGAAATAAATAGATCGATTAACTTTCTGATCAGTGGAATCCAGTGGGAACTGTGGAGGAACGCTTGCTTACTTGGTGTAGGAGTACTTGTTATTACTTCTGTTGTACACCAGCTTCACCACGGGCTGTCAGAGGATAAGAAATCTCCTTCAATATGTGGCCACTATGCTTTTATATTTTAACTATCCAACAAAGAAAATGCCATTTCTTATTGCATTTGCTAAATGAGATAAAGGTTAAGGTAATTGAATGCTGTCTTATGATATTATCCTGGTTCAAACAGTGTTTGAAGAGGACACAACTGTGATGATGCATTCATCCTTTTCACAAATTACAAATGTTCAATACCAGACATGAGAGTGGGGTGGGGAAAAGGTAAGTCTGTGATTACCTTTGTGGAGGACTGAATGAGTCTCTCTTCTTCCTTAATGGAGGTCACTACAGGTATAACACACAGGGGCTGCTCCTTATTATCCTATCAAACAAAAACAGTTGTACAGTTGATACAGGATGGATGGTTTGTCCCATAGCCTCTCAAAGTCTGGACAGAGATCCAGAGCCAGACCAAACTGGACCAGACCAATGAAACTGGAGCGCTCGACATTGGTTAATTTGGACTAAATTTTCTGGTGTTCAATGCATGGTTAATGAAATAATGTCAGTGCTTCACCAATTGCTGCATTCAAGTGGCAACTTGGAAATTGCAATATTTGTTGCTTCTCTCAAGCTTAGACAGCAGGTTGTCTTGTCGAATATGTGTAGTTTGATAAGCTGATGATTGTATCACATGTCTACTGTGGACAGCTTACTTTAATTCATGTCTGTTCATTTTTATGGCATTGTTCCAGACCACTGACCACATGTATAATTCATGCATTCAATACTTTTTTCTCTGGGCAAAGATTAACATCCCAGCTATGAGACTGTATACCAATCCAAAAAAATAACCACTGTGGTGAATTGTATGCATTTTCAATAACTTCTCCTGCTGGAATCTTTGGGTGAAGAGATACCAAGAGATACAGGACCGAACTAATTCTGCCAGTTGTTCCTCTAAATGTACCACTATTTTAATTTGTTTACACATGATGTGATGTGTTCATTGGTAGCTGCACCGTTTGAAGGATGACTGAATACCGGTGAACCTGAAACTCAGTGACTTGTCTAAACCTTGGCAGTGCAGTGGGCACGTCTGTGAAGATCTGTCAGTATCCTGCATATGCACTGACATTTTGTCCTGCATAGTTTACTGTGTCACTGCACGTCACCAAGAGGCAGAAATATAAACTGTGGTCGACAGCTTCAGGTCGGCCCCGAGAGACCAAGTTGTACAGCAGTGTAGTTCTGACAACTGCAGCACTCAGATTTGCGAGACTGCACTGAGCGCTATGACAAGTAGATTAAAGGGAATCTATTTTTAAACATCTAAGTCGCAAAGGTAAATGGTAAATAAGAAACAGCGTGCTACCAATAGTACTTTATTCAAGCAAATGTACGCAACAAATCTGTTCTCAATGCTTTGAAAGAAGAAGATAAGACATGAAAGCCATTACAATGCTGATCGAGTCACCGTGTTATTCGTGCACAGCAATACATTAAAGTCTTAAATTTTAGTTTAAATTGTAGTGTGATGCACATTGTTTCCAAATTCAATTGTACAAAGTGATTACAGATGGAATTTTTACCTGACTGAGCAGAGTACCTGCAACTTTGTTCTAGACTTAATAAATACAGAGTTACTGTGTTAATGTAAAAAAAAAAAAGACATTCTATTCTACAGCATCTCTATAGCTAATGCAAAACAATTTTTCATACTACACCCATTTATCTCAATGCTTCCATTCCAGTCTTGGTTGGACTCACCTGCAGGTTATTCTGACAAAGCTCCACCAGGCCCTGGATCAGGTAGTACTTTGCCTCAGCCAGTAGCTCGAGGACAGCCTGGCGGCCTTTGGGCAAAGTGACTGTGCCTTCACGAAGGTAACTCAGGATGCTGCCAAAATGTTTCCCACTGCGATCAATCAGAATCCAGCCTAAATAGAATCAACAGGCAGACATGAATGGTGATAACACAACATCCAAATAATTCCCTCTGAACCACAGGTATCAAGTTCTGCATGATGCAAAAGGACTAGTTTCTATGGCACAAAAGTGACATCTGGTCAAAACAACCGGTAAACTAACTTTGACATGAGGCTAGGATTCTAATGATGTCTTTACGTCATTTAATCTAATGGATTCATTCTGGGATGGGAAAATCATGCTTACAAGCAGCAAGAGCTAAAGCAATTTAAAACTTCGAGAGAAAAATAATTAAGGCACCAGGCCGTTTCTCAGAATATTCCACGAATGCTGCAATAATTTTTCTTAAAGGACACAGTTAATCCATAATGACACTGACGGACTGTTCTGTTCTATAATCTAAGTACAGAAAAAAAGAACAGAGCTCAGTTGAATTGTAGTTTGGAACTTCTGGCACAGTTGAACAAACCATAAAACATTATTGTCCTTTCCAAACGTTAAAAACTGATATTTGTGTATCAATTACACACAGACACATACACAGTATATGGCATGTATAAGTGCTAATGTTGGAAGATTTTGTGGTGGAAGGGTGGATTTTAGTTCGTTTGTGTCTGCAGTTAACTCACCTTCTCTATCAGTGAACACTTCCTTCTTTCCACTGAACATGGCTTTCAACATGGAGTTCTGCCTGGTCAACACCTGCAGCGTGGCGTAAAAGGGGGTCCCACCAACATTAAGTCGGACATACTTGTTGCCCAGGCCCACCGCCCCTCGATGACTACAGGTCTTGGTCTTCGAACAGGCCAGGGGAGGGCCTAGGGAGGTGGAGTTAGCATGTGTGTGATGCTGAGGCAGCCAGCTGTCCCCAGACATGTCCCTTTGGAGGTAGATGACCACCCTGCAGACGGAGGTCCGTAGTTCCCCCGCCGTAGTGACAGCTACTGATGAGGCTGCCACAGCCTCTGACTGCTCCAGCTCATTCCTGACAAAACACACAACCTGCATCAGAACAGCTTCTGTGTGCTGGCCATACTAAAAGACATGGTTACAAGGAGGCAGGTGGTACAATATAACACAGGTGAGATACCTACCCTAGGATTATCTTTTGCCCTCTTCCCCGCCCCCTGGAACAATATGGCTCGCAGGAAACTAGAATACAAGGAATGGGGATACATAGCATTGAGCTTCATCCATAATGATGCGGTCCTAACCTTCCTATAAATGATCTTAATAGATCCACACCTTCATCAGATCTGTGGTGCTCAAATTGAGGCAAACACCGTCTGTGGACATGATGCTTACCCACGCCATGCTTACTAGCTCACATGAAGTCTGGCAAAATATTAGACCATAGATTCACTTTACACAATACACCAACTATCTACGTTATAAAGAGGAGAAATTGTCAACTAGTTCGCTCGGTTGACTGGCTAACATTAGCCACACAGTGAGAATAACGCGTCATGGCTATATACAGACTACTTAACAGGTAGTTAAACTTCCTCGTATGATATTACCTGCTAACATAAATTGTAGCTGGATACATCACTGATTACTGACAACGGGTTTGTATAAAGTAGAGTGTTAAGTGGAGCGAAAGCATGGTAAAAGCTTTCTGGCCAAAACAATTTGTAGAGAACACAACACGATGTGTTTTCATTGTTTTATTAACAAAATAATCTGCCTATATTGTTGTGCTCCGTCCAACGTGGGCGTGATAAGCTAAGGTTCGCTAACTTGGTTCACCCGAAAAGACGGAAAAGCGACTAAAGCAATGCAGCTTCTTCTCATGTGTGTAAACGTTGAACTAGGATTTTGGTATACTACGTTCTGTTTTAGTGACATGTGATACACTATTCGTAAAAGATTGTAAGGTGTCTCTATTTTGTTTGTGACAATAAATAGCCTGTTTTTTTCACCTGGGTTATCGTTATCGTTGCTTACATCCAAGAGAGAAATCCCCACACGTAACGGAGATAATTCAGTACAGAACGACGACTAACTTTTTTTTTTTTTTTTACTCACTGGTACCACGCGTTGTCTTCTCTTGTTGTCCGACAACTGTACTCTTTATTCCGAACACATATAATATCTACAATACATAACTTAAATAAACTACAGAAAAGTTCTATCTCCTCGCCCTAGCTTTGTATAATGTATTCTTCTTCTGGTCTAAATGGTGGTTAACGCCTTGTTACGTTGGCACAGTGCCCCCTATCGTCTATACTGAAAACAGGTTTGTCTTGAGATAACCGATGTATTATCATTATCATTATCATTATCATTATCATTATTATTATTGTTATTGTTATTATCATTACAACCTTTTGACATTGCGATCTATTACAAAGAACATATTAACAAGAACAGTATTTACAAACAAAAACTGTCCATGCCATGGCTACAATTACAAATTATAACGAGACGAAACAAAAATAAATAAGTCCCTTTATTGTGGGTGGCAAAGACAGATGAAACATATGAACATATACAAAATTGGGTTTGGAGTTCCTCCATCTTATCTAATAAATATGGAATTTCACTCATAAAACAATTAATTGAACAAAAAAATGTAATCTCCCACCTCATTACCTGCAAAACGAATAGAGACGTCTTTTCTTGAAATTGGATGTTTACCTAGTTTTCCTTCATACATAATTCTGAACATCGACCCGAAATATTCTGTAAGTTATGTACATTAAATGACGAAACAGATTCTTGTTTACATAGTTAACTTCCGTTTTGCTTCCAAAATAAAAGCTATTGATTGAAGCAATTTGACAGCCAACATAATCAGGGAAAATCTGTATTACTGATTTAATCGATGAAGCAAATATATATAATTTGTTCCACAGTTACATATTTACTTATATTATTATCATTACCAGACATAGTCTGAAATCATGAGCACGAATAACGCCATGGCCACACAGAGCCGCGTTCCGTTCCCTTGGTAGCGGCATCGGAGAAGGATCCGTGAACAGTCTGTCAGAAACCACGTGGTAAGGAAGCGAAGGTAGCCGAACATTACTACCAAACATGACGTCATTCGACATTGAGCGTTTTTAACATTACACCTCTTTCTGTGTTCTGAATATTATAATTTTTCTACGTGTACGAAAAATGAGATGAAACTTTGAGCGTTCGAAGACCGTTAGGTGCGTAGCGATTTATTTTTTCTCTAAAAGTTGTTCTTTGGTAGCTGTCCAACGTCTCTTTAACTAATCGGAGCCATGAAAAGTAATAGAACTCAACATTGACCATGTGGTAATTTTACTTTTTTTTTTACACCAATTTCTCAAGACATTTTGAGCTCTCGCATATTAATTCCGTGTCACGTGTAACATTTCGACGACTGCCCTCTGTGAAAGAGGCTTTCATAGCTACCGTGATGTTGTCAGTCTTTCGTGACCACATAGACAAGCCATGCCTTCGGCTTCTTTCGCCACTCACGTGGTCTCTGTCAGAATGTCCGTAGATGCTCGTCCGATTTGGACTTTGCTAACTGCTGATAATGCCACATAGTCACTATCTTGAGCTATCTGTAATATTGGTAGCATTTTAAATAAGTCTTTCGAGTTGAGTGCTGAATTTAAATAATATTGAATCGAGCTTCCCGAAGACCTCAACTACCTGTAAGAAGGTGAGTACTATATAGCTGCTGCCATGTTAGCAAGCAGCCATAAACCTAACAACTCTTAACGTTAGCGAGGAAGCTAACGCATTATGTAACAGCTGTAGATTCCTGCAGGACCCAAAGTTTACCATCGGTTGGATGGTCAAATACAATTTTCCTGACAGACTTGAATATAGCAAATGCACTCACAACGTGATGTGAGGTTTAGCCAGACACAATGAAAAAGATTTATTTAGCTTTGTTTGGCCAACTGGCTTGAACAGAAGTCCCCGCGATCAGAAAAGATCCACTATTATATGACGTATGGTTCCCGTCCAATTTTAAACTCAGTGTATAAAATTTCGTAATACCACTTTTCCTCTGTTAATTCTCTGTGTTTTTCGACTTTGATGCCTATTCTGTCTCAGGCCCGGCGGCCATGGCTAAGGATCCGTTAGCGGAAGCGGGATTTTATTTTGATGAACTCAACAAGCTGCGTGTTCTGGAGCCTGAGGTCAACCAGAAGACCACAGAGCTTAAGGAGGAATGCAAAGAATTTGTTGACAGTAAGCACAGAACATGTGTCATGGCCATTCGAATATGATTGTTGCTACTCCCCAACATTATGAATATATATCAGCCTTCCTTTCTCTTTAGAAATTGGGCACTTTCAGAAGATAGTAGGAGGTCTTATTGATCTTGTGGATGAGTTGGCCAAAGAAGCCGAGACAGAAAAGATGAAGGTAAGCTTAAAATTTACGTAGGAGTTTAAATTTGATTCATATCCAATTAGGTTATGTATGTGAAACATTTATCTACAATGGGGTACATCCAAAAATAAATCTTTCGTAACTCAAATTCATTTGGATGTTCAGTAAATTGATTTCAAAAGGATCTGTCATCATTATACAGCCAGAAAGTTTTTCTTTTGTCATCACCAGGGATATCATTAATAAAAGATGGCATGGAATCCATACTAAAACACTGCTTACTTCAGAAACAGAGTGGAGCAAGGAACATAAACACACATACTTTTAACTGTTGGTGGGGTTTTTTCAGGTGTAGTGTGCCTGTTAGATATGAGTTGGTGAAATGACTGAGAGAAGAATACTCACATATCATACATATCCTCATCTCCACCATATGCATACACATGAGTCAGACTACCAGTGCACACATTATCACAGTTTGTTACTATAAATCCTAATATGTGCGTAGAAAGTGCCGTACACATTTCAAGCCCGTTTTGTGTGTACGCAAAAGTTATAAATGATGCCCTTAGAGAAAGTGTGTATTGAGGAAGGAGAGTGCGTTGCAAACAAAGATGGCCCCTGTAGACGTTGCTAATGTGTCTAGCAGCAAAGCCTACACATCACCAATTTACCAATCACCGTAATACTAATAAGTTTACGTAAAGTTTGTTTCTGCATCACCTCAAAATTGTGTGAATTTGTTTTTGTCTCTGTCAGTGCTGCGGATGCCACTCACCGTATTCAAAATAAAGGATTTAAACACTTCAAATTCTGATGCTACATCTTTGATGCTTCTGGATGTGGCTGTGTTTTTCTCCTTTTCTCATATGAGCCCGACCTTATTGTATTTTTTTTTTGTCTCTTTATCCAGGCCATTGGAGCGAGAAACCTGCTGAAGTTTGTGGCAAAGCAAAGGGAGGCCCAACAGCAGCAGCTTGAAGCTTTGATAGCAGAGAAAAAGATGCAGGTGGAGAGGTAAAAACTAAATGCAGTCGGTTCAAACCAGACCAAATTCATGCCATACCATCTCTGATATCAAAACACAGGACAAAGTCTCCCTGTCTGCGTGCAGCATCCATTCTCTGGGCTTGCCAGGGTGACATAATTTTCACACCTGAGCGATTTCCACTCAAGCCGACCACACTGATTTTACTGCTGCTTGACTGCTAGGTGGGAGTATTTCTGAGCTGAGTTTTGTCAGGTGCAGTCAGAACCCCATTTCCAGCTGTGCCCACACATAATTATATCCTTCCTACATTTTAATGAGTTATATCCAGGAGCTATTTTTATTCATACAGGATGTCTCATGTCAAGGCTGCGTCATTAATTTTGTACTGTTAGGGAGCAGGTTACAAAACATTGTAGTAGTGAGCGCGGGGAAATAGCCATGGATGCTTGTGCTTTTGTTTGTTTATTAGGAGGAGAACCTACCTGCTTAACTGACAGGTTTTTATGAATGATCTGAATGTTTGATTAGATTTTGTGGCAGATCTGCCCCATCATTATCAAATCAATTCACATTAATATGTCTTAAGCCAATGAAGTGCACTGTACACTGGTACCTAATCAAGTGGTGCATCTGATCTGGTAGCCCTTAAAGGAAAGGTGCTGATTTAATGACTGTTAGATTTGCTCTTTCTTTATATTATATTTGCGTCCCTCTTTCAGGTACCATATTGAGTATGAATCCTTGATCAAAGTGCAGTCGGAGCAGAACGAGTTCATTGACCAGTTCATTCTGCAGAAATAGACCGGACAGAGACCAGCAGAACTCCTGTGTATGATTGTGACCAAGTTTCCTGAGTGCCTGTCCTGATTTCTCTGGGTGCTGCCACGTCAGAGGATGACTCAGCTCTTAATGTATTCCCTTTCTGAGGCAATCTAGAAGCTCCAACTTCAACATGAATCATCTTTACATCTCAGATCTCACCAGAAAACCTCCCATTTCAAATGTGTGTGAAGCAACAGACAGCTGCCTCGATGTGCTCTGTTTCAAACTTGAATTGTTTCGGAACATTAAGTTTTGTTCACACTAAAAAGTGGAAAAAAAGAGAACAGAGCTATTTATATACAAAGAAATGTTTTAATTTATACTATTTATACTGAAGAGAAGCAATGTATACCTAGTTTTATTAACTTTTATATCAACTGAAATGCAGAATAAGCATGCATCTGTAAATGTTTGATTTGAAAATTTGACATTTTAATATTACGTCTGTTTCATTTTGCCACCTTTGTTAAGGTACCAAAGTATTGACTTTACGGTGGTCATCTGTGTTTTTGTCCCATTCCTCTGGTACAACAGAAAGAGCTTATTCCTTTTTTTGCATTCTCTACCTGTGTATTCCTTTCATTTGTTTTGTAGAAGAACAATGGTTATACTTGAATAAATACTACATATTGCGCAAAATTCTGTCTTTATTACAGACTCAGTGGTCCATAAATGGAAGTCAGACCACAGGTGTCGTACCACCGCCACTAGCAGGCTATCAAGGTGTTGATATTGTATGTACTAACAGATATACATGATAGGATCAATCTGATAAGCATTCACCTGTAAGAAATCTACCTGGAGCTCTACTTAATTTCCATTTAATCTTAAATAATCAACTAAATTAACATCTGTATAAACTGGCAATGTAATATAACAGCAGGAATCTAAGACCAAAGCGGTCAAACACTCACGAAGTCGTCTGGCCTGATGAGTCTTGATTTCTGCTGCATGCAGATAGTAGATTCAGAATTTAGCATCACCATAATGAATAAGGACTCAACTTGCCTGGTGTAATCAAGTGTCATTTGAAGGCCTCGGTATTGTTGCTGACCATATCCGCATCCCTCTGGATATAATTTGCCTATAATGAGATATGGGGGGGGGTGGGCTTGCAAAACCTTATTCAAAGTCTTTTTAAGGTGGTCAGTGAGAGTATCATTATATCACACACATAACATTTTCAGTCTTGGTGAAGATTTGCACTCAAATGTGTGCCTTTGTTTTGTTTTAATGTTTTTTTTAAGACATTTTTGGCATATCTGCTTTATTCAGCAAAGGGCACAAGTCCGAATCAAACCTGAGCTGCTGTGGTATGTGGCATGCAATCTACCAGGTGAACCATCAGGGCACCAGTATCATTGTTTTATATTATTTATATATGTAGAAATGGAATCTAAAGCCATTGCACAACTTAATTTATTCATGAATTTATTGGAAAAAAATGTTTAAGAAGCATATATACAACATAAGAGCAAATGGACATTGACTTCTCGTATGATGCTGCATCATGGATGTTTCATGATCCACTCAGTTTTCCGTCCGTGAATGTCATCAGCAGTTAGGAGCAGCTCCAGTGGAATATTGTGACCCTTACTTCTTCTTTATGTACTGCAGAAATGAAACCAAAATCCAATTAAAAATGAATCCTTAATGTCAATTCATCTCTATTTATAATTTACAGCTTTATAGAATTACTTTATCTAGAACCCAGTCAGCATCTGCAATAGCTCGTTGGATGATCATTTGAATCCGGTCTGGGTCGTCTTCATCTGCGTGACTGTTGTATCCCTGCAGACCATAAGTATAACATCAGGACAGATTGCCAATTCTTTTCAAAGGAGTCCCAGTACATGTATAACCTTTTGTTTGTGTGGGAGTTCTATCAGGCTTATTTCTGCAAAAATTGTAGTCACAAACATCTTCTTTGGAGTTTTAAAAACCTTTAATTGCCCTTGGATTAAGAAATTCACTTCAAAATCCACATTCTTTATTCCTGTTAGTTAACTTTTGAACTCCCTCTGGTGATCAATGAAGTTTAGCTGGAATGTGATGGACTGTGTCACATAGAAACAAGTGAAGGCCCCACCAGAAGAGCCTGAAAGCCCCTGTGTACTTAATGATAATAATAATAATAATAATAATAATAATAATAATAATAATACATTTTGGGGCCAAATCAACATTTTGGACATGATTACTTATTATTGATTTAACTGAAAAACATGGATCATATTTACATTGTGTTTCACACTGTGTCGTCAGTCGTGTTTACAAATGAGGCCTGACCTGTCTTATTGCATGTCTATAATGCTGCTGCATTGGCGTGGATGGCAACTGTCTGCAACATCTGAGGAGATATCGATAGAGCTGCACAGGGGTCTGGACCAACTCAGCTCCAACTAAAGGCGGCATTCCTTCCTTCCTGGATGGTTAAATTACTGAACAGCTGTTGGTAACAAAAAAGTTAGGTGTTACATTTTTGTCAGTGTTTCTCATTAAGGGCTACTTAGACATTTTCAATATCCAAAGAGTAGATAGTATAGTATATAGTCAAAGGTATAAAGTTTGTGCCAAGCTAAGACAGTAGGTTTGAGAGACTACTGTTGTACTTTCAGTGTTATTAAAACATATTTTGTCATCCATACATTCATGTCTTGAGTTAGCAGACGGACAAAGTCAAAAACCCTGTGGTGAACCAACTGTTCTTTAATGTTATAGAGCTCTTTAAGGAGCTACAAAAGTATATAAGTGATAGTCAAAGCAGGTTTTTCTACTGTTTTGTACCCAGAAGAATTTTAGAGCATCAAGAATGGAGGAGGAGACAATATTGGAGTGTCCAATGAACATTCCTCCAAATCACAGCCACTGATCCTTGACTCATCGCCTCTTCAATGTGACCCATTCGCTCTTGTCTCCCTCTATTGTTTCAATAAATTATTACATCTGTACTTTCCCAGAATGATTCCTGACTGCATCTTCATAACTGACTGACATTTACACCACTTCATCTATCACTTAATCAGATAATAGTCCTTTCAAATGATTAATAACTAAGTATACCATGTGTTCATTTTCATTTCATTAAAAAAAACCCATTTCAATCATCTCAATATCTCCATTTAATATGTAGAGAAGTTATGATTTAGTAAAATACTAAAATCCATTATAACAAATCACCTTTTTAAGCTATGGAATGTCTGAACGTTTCCCTTAAAATTTGGTGGATATCATTTAATACAGATTTCCTGGCCAGGATGCTTCCTGATATATTTGAAATTTCTGTAAATACTGAGCATTTAAAAAAATGTAAAATAAAACTCCAGTGATTATGAAAACGGGTCCAGTGGTGGGAGGTAAAAATAAAATGTTCAGTCATAGACCAAAGGTAAATTTTGTGTTCTGTATTTGATACACAGAATGGGTTGTGCAGACTCAAGTCAATCTCCTGTATCTCGTCATTTTCATGACCAGTGACTTGTGATTTCACTTGGACTGGAGCCTTTTGAGCTTAAAAAGAATCAATGCCTTTCCCAAACCAAACATTAATGCAGTAATAATACAAATACAAATTACACAAATATCAACTTTCTGACAGTCATATTTGTGTGTATTTAACGTCGCATTGTTTAGCTGATGTGGAAAGTAACAGACACATGTATATATACGATAAATAAGAGAGAGAGAGAGAGAGAGAGAGAGAGAGAGAGATAGATAGATAGATAGATAGATAGATAGATAGATAGATAGATAGATTTCTCTGTAGCTTGTGTAAACTCTAGAGTCCAGTATAAAATAATACATCGACTATAAAACGCTTAAGACCCATTTATATTAAATGTGGAAACGTATAATTTATATACTTACTTTAATTGTAGAGTGCAGTTTATCAGCAGATCCTTGGCGTGTTTCATTACGCGTTTGATAATGGACGATCATTACAAAACCATTCTGCTGTGTTTATTTCTTCTTCTTCTTCTTCTGCTTCTTCTTCTTCTTCTTCTTCGTCTTCTTGCAGCTCAAACACTTTTACTCGTCTTACATCCCTCTACAGGCCAAAATAAATATTACACACACTTGAGGTAAATGCTATAGGACTTGTCTCTGTCATCAAATTTTCTTAATTTTAATTCACGTAAAGCCCAATAATAATGTGATAATGCTAATAACTCAATCATGGAGTTAATGAAGACATGAGAGCCTTGAATTTATATAATCAAATCCTGAACGGTTAATCCTCCACAAGGCCATATTAACGTTGATGATGAATGGTTGTCAAGTGTCCAGAGGTAAAAATGAACCAAGTAGAGAAAAAAATCGTTACAAATTGTAATTACATACATTTTCAGATCATCGCAAACGTCATAGGAAAGTTTGTTTTTTGATAGTTTTTAATGAAATGACAGGAATTTAAATCAGTACATGAATGCAGATGTATTTAATCATTAATTCACAAGTCGAAGAAAAAAAACATTCATAGAGAAACAAGAGAGAAGCAAAAGGCATAATTGGTTGATCATTTTTCAAATTCATCATCATCATCATCATCATCATCATAATGTTGATTCTGTCATTGGCTGTGACATCATGTTGATGTCA
>OMNV01017416.1:18525-47169 GCA_900303265.1 Brotula barbata
GCCACTTACTTTATAAGAACAAAGATAGCAGTTCTGCTTGCCCAAATGAAAGCTGAACTCATTTTATGGGTTGCCTAATCTAACTGTTATGCTGTAATCTATTTTCCCAACAACACCCTGCATGCATTACATATTACACTCACTACTTTACCACATACGTCAAAAAATTATCCATCTTACCAAAAAGATTTTAACCACCAGAATATATATATTAAATCAAATGACTCCACAAAATGCTGCTGGTATTTAAACATTTTAGAAAAAAGGACAAGACATTCAAAATATCTGAATTAAAGAAAATGAACATTTGAATAGAAGAACATAAGCAAACGTTTTTCACTGCAGTCTATCACTGAACCTGATCCTGATCAAGTCACAGTATTGACAAGTGCCAGACTGCAGTTACTGCTGAAGTGTCTGACACTCACTGAAGGTTTGCTGATTGACGATGAAGCTGCAGATAACACCTTCTCTGCTGCTGCCGAGGGTGAAGCCATTCCCTCGAAGGACGATGTCAAAGGACTCTGCAGGAAGATAAGACGGGAAGAATGTCTCAAACCCCCCAGGAATACAATTTAAAGACAGGAGCAATTTTTTGGCTTTCATAATGGCTGACATGTCCGCTACATAAAAACCTAATGTAAAACCTGCAGTGATATGTTTAGATATTTGATTGGTTCATTTGATTATTATTTCTATCCCTGTCACTAAATGGTTGTACTTCCTTTAGCAACACACACTCTTGTAGAACTCAGCAACCATTCCCTTTGACCAAAGGCCCCTTTTGGTCTTAGAATTAAAGGTCTTGAAGTATTTCTGAGATATTTCTCCAGGAATTGTACACAGTAAGAAAAAGAACTTGATACATTTATCAGAACTGAATTTTTTTTATGACACAGAGCAGCACTTTGGATTTTTGGATTTTTTATTTGTAATTGGAATAACTAATGGTGCTTCTGCTCAGGAGCTCAGTACCCAAATGCCATCACAACCATTGTTACTGTTTTATGTTTCTTATTATTATTACAGATGTCAATGTTAATGTTATCATATTAAGTACTTTATATCATATTACTCTGAGGATCAATAAAGTGTTATTGAGAGCTCGGCTCATCGAGTTCCTGAGCTCTCCATAACACTCTCGTCAAGATCACTGTGTGTAACCCCCTCTAATGAAAAGACTGAACTTTAGCTACACAAATTCCTCTTGGGAAACTTTAGCAACCACAGAGTACAAGATAAGATAGATTTATCCAAGGCCTGGATGTACTTGTGATTGGCAGTTAAAGGACGATTCACTCACCATTGACACACACACTGGAAGGCTCCACTCTCAGGATCTCTGTGCACGATCGCTTTAATATCTACAGGATGAGCAGAAATAATGAAAAGGATACATTATTACACCAGGGCCAAGAATAAATACATCAAATCCCAGCCGTTATCGGCTCTGTCATGTCCTGAAAACAGATTAGGGTGCAACACCTGAGAAATGTCTCGTGCCTGATCGGAGCCTGGCAGCTAAAGGAGAGAGCTGTATATCAGCATGAGGAAGAAACGGCAGCTGTGTCAGCCTTTATAGGAAAATTATGCAAGACTATTACATGTCACAGTCCTATTAAAAGCGTCCCGATCCCACATTATCATAGAAAGAGGCCTGAGTGAGCCTGTTGTCACGTAGCTGCACCAACCTCTATGATTTGATAAAACAACAAAGGACAAACTATGCAAATCCAAGTACACAGCTGATAAAAAGGAGCATATTAACTTCTATACAGGAGACCTAAAGCCTTCATTTGATGTTGGACTAACCTTCAATCTAACGCGTAGAGAGGAAAGCGTTTCCATTGGTCTTATTAACATGATGGTTTGATATGGAATCATTAAAAGGGGAGCGAGCTGGAGACGTCAGCCGGGAGAAAGAGGATCTTCTGGGGTCTGTCTGTCTAATTAATTGCTTGGTGGTTGAAAGGGGAAAAATAAAATTGACTGTTTGAATTCAAACCGAGGACGCAAGCAATCAGCACCTTTTTCTGTTCCAGAAAGAAATCTGGAAAGTCATGTGTCAAAATAATAAAACAAGGAAAGTTGTAGCAAAATAAAGCAGCATTAAAAAATGCTTAAAAAAGCTCAAACTTCTATTAACTAACCCAACATTTACACATTATATTCTAAATCATGTTATTAATAATAATCAATCACATTTAAAAAATGCCTTTGGTATCCTTCAAGCAGATTCTTAAAATAATGGGGAAATAAAGGGTGAATTAGACATTTTGTGTATGTTGAAACATGTATGTTGTTATCATGTATAGATCTGAAGTGAATACTGAATCAGATGCGTCTTGGGGACTTAACAAAGAATATGTCACATCATAGCAAAAAGAAATCATCCACAATCTTGGCAAGGACATTGCCCTAACTATGCCAAGTACTGAACATGATACTTTAGTACTTCAGAAATACTTCATCCACTATAAATGATGCAATAAATGAAGCGGTGTCAGCGGAAATGCTTCTGAAATTAACCAAACACTGTGGCCTCAAATCACATCCATCTAATCTGATGCTATTTTCAAATAAAATTGAAACAGTAATAAACAAAATACCAAGAACATACGGTCTGTTTGATCTGGAATGCACAATAAAAACAAAAAAATGGAGCTTAGCAATTGCTGATGGTCACATGCTGGGTCAAATTTAATAAACCCATTGCAAATCAACGCAGGCTGGAACACGACATTTTGTATTGCTGCAATACCTCCATTTTGCCAAGTATTTACTGATATTGATGGTGTAAAATGACCTCAGTTCACTTAATCTGATTGAAGTGCTTCTGATAAGTATCAGCTGCTGCAAACTCTAAACACACCAAAGCACATTTGTGTCAGTTTGACTAGAGAAACGATTATTAAATACTGCTGCAGAGTAGAAACTTGAGAAAAAAATACAAAATAAAATAAAAACACAGAATACTGGCAAAAATTTATGAAGAATAGAGAAAGGAGAGTAAAAAACAAGCAATTAGCTGGTTAATTTATCAATTTAACATCATAAAAAGTGTCAGTTTTCCTCACTCTCTGCTGTTCCTCTTACTCATGCATGACCAAAGTGTCTTCAGTGAATATTGCAAAATGTACACCTGACTGTCCAAAGAGCTAAAACCACGTGTTTTATAAATAAATTCTCTGTGGATTTGAGTGAATCTCCATTTCCTCCTTCCTTATTAGTGCAGTTGCACAAGGATGCTTTAGACATCAGTGTCGCAGCTTTCCTGTCACCTGGCAGGCACAAAACCTCAGTGTGGAAAAAATGAAGGAGCACTATTCAGCTTATCTGAACTGAAAAAAAAACATCCTTCACAAATATTACTCTTCCGTTCTATGTCTTTCACTTTTATGCGGGAATAATTAGGTTGGAATGTTAAATTTGGCATTGTTCATCTTAAAATCTGAGCTGTATTCAAAACTGAATGTGTTTAAGGAAGCTCACCATTATGATGTGACTAGATTAAGGGTTTTCCCAGAGCTCCTCAGCTCAGACAACAAAGCCCACACACAGCCATAATAAACGGGTCAGCATGGTCCTTTGGAAACACATAAAACACATCAAACTATAGAAACACAGCACAGTTTGTCATGCTGGTCACAGCGGCTGTGTGGATCCTGCATTCAAAACAACTGCACAGATGATCTAAAATCCTCCAAATCCCACTGAGGGGCAAGGAGGCCAACTAGTCATGGATCCAGTATTACTAATGAGTAAAGAATGCTCTGCGTTTCATTTGGCTGCCTCAAGCGTCACTCTGCTGCATAACGCTGTGGTGCGAGAGAGCAAATAGTCCAACACAGATGCATTAACAAAGAACACAATGTTTCAAATCTTCATTTCAGGTGTGAGAGAAATTATATGTTCAATATTTACCATTACATTTTTCTAGGATACAAGCGTTTTTCATTTTACACTGTCCTCTTGTTTTATAGAATTGGAATAATGTTGCTATAATTAATGAAAACAACACAAGTATGAGACAAAAAATACATGTTTGGTATTTAGGGTTTTAAATGCACATTTTGTCAGCAACATTGTTAGACTAAAAAATGAAAAATAACGAAAAGATTCTGTGCACAAAATGCACAAAAGAAATCTGAGCCTCCCTTTGGCACGACGTGCATCCAGCTCGTCTCTTTTGCTGGACAGACACTGCTGGCCTTGGACATAAATGTAAAATGTAAGTTGCGCCTGTGCAGCTGTGATCAGTGTGATCGTCGGTGCTGCGGGCTGAGACTTGCTGCTGAAAAAATGTTGCATACAAACAAACCCCTTCCTTGGCTGAGAGCAGTCAAGCTATAAGCAACAGCAAATGGAAAGAATTGCTTATTGGCTGGCAGAGAATAAGCTGACACTTCACATAAACACTGGTTAAGGCCTCGACAGATACTCGTGGATTATAGCATTATCCCTGTAATATTTTGAGGATCCTTTTTGTTTTCTTTTTACAAAAAAGCATCATATGTAACGTAGAGCTACAGCACAGAGTTGTTATAACACTTCAGCATGAGCCATGTGGATGACCGACAGTCAAGGTGATCCTACGTCCTTTTCTGTCTACAACAGTTGGTATCACACATTTGCCTTAGCTGAGTGTCCTCTACAGTATTAAATACCTTTCTACACAGGATAGCAAGGAAGCATAATGCAAATTAAATTTTCCTGAACTACCCCAATCCCAAATAAGAGCTAATCCAAATGACATCAACACGTTTCTTACCGAATTGACAATGCCTTTGAGAGCGTGGAAGCCATCTTTGACAGGAAACACTTGGTCCTTGGTGTCCGCAATATCAGCAAGCTGTTTGTAACATAAAAGAGACACCGCACGAGTAAATCTGAAGTACGGCTTAATTAACAGTGCTTTCATCTTTTTGGGTTTTGCTCATTATGACCGAGCACGGTCTATTATTTCATATCCTGGGCAGGAGGAGACATAGCAGATGGCATGACTGTGGCAAACACTTTGCTCAACCTTAAAAAAAACATTGCAGCACAAATGGGGAGCAGTATTGCCTTTGTTTTTGACTTAGCAGGCGCTAATCACTGAATATTGGGTGAATGGTTACCAATGGTTACAGGGGACGAGTCACCACATTTGAAGAGACGCTGAACGCCTCCCTCACATGAGTATGAACATTGTTTCCATGGGTGCACATCATTTTATCTGAATATGAACTTTTTTTTAACAAGAATGCACCAAAAATCTTCACAGTGACCATATCCATAAACATCACATTAACATGGGACATGACCACAGTGCTGTGGATTTTATAAACTGTTGGTTCCTATATGATCATACCGACAACTGGTGGTGGCTGCAGAATTCCACAACTGTAAATATATAACTTATTCATTTATCATTTATTATTGATCCAAATGCTGATACTTCAGAGACTGCCAGTGTCGTTGTGCTTTCCAAAAAGGAATGAAATGGGGTCCAATCCACTGACACAATCACAATAACGCCTTACTTGTGTTATCACTTGCAGTGTGAACAGTTTTGTCTCATATTCCGTCTTTCGTCTTGGATACTTTGCAGACGTATTTTGGAACTGTTACTGTGATTTAGGCTGTTACAACTATCATTCATTTGTTGATGGCAGTGGAATGTCAGCAGTGAAATACTATAGATTTGCTTTTGATCACCCTTATCAGCTGTGACAAGCTGAACCTGATTGGCAAGGAAGTCATCCAATATCGTGTGACATTTTAAGGGAAATACTTTCTCTGTTCAGGCCAAGCTTTCAACAGAAGCTTAAAAACTAGAAAACTGAGTGGGTAAACGTGTCATATTACAGCACAGCACACACACACGTGTGCAAACAGGTATCCATTATTCCCTGAGGCTTAAAAACGCTTTTGTTTCCCGATGTCCATTCAAGTTAACGTGCTCTGCCCAAGAACATTTATGTGGAGATTTAACCACACATCCACATCCACACATTAACATTCATGTTAAAACTTTGATCAAACTGCAATTAAGAAAATAAAGACATTTACGATGCAATGTAAATCTATTTATTCATGAGTTCATTAACTTCCTGTTGAAAGCCAGCAGAAGCTTATTGGGTCTACGAATGTATATAACTTGATTGCATTTTTTTCCTTTATTGCAGCAAGGACAAAAGTGAAAGCAATGCATGTAAACGTAGTCACTGCCCTGAGCAAAAAGAATACTCCAAGCAGTACATTTGTGAGGTCAGGAACACGTACGTTGCACTTGACCATTCCTTTGTCTTGTTTTTTTGTTGAGGCATGAAAACAGTGAATGGCAATGTACATTTCACGTCTGGTAACAGTAAGAGTAACTGTTAGTTACGGAAAGCTGTCTTACCTGCTGCTCATCAAAATCCTTGATACCCACACAGTAAACACGGGCGCCATATTTTCTTGCTTCATCGGCCTGGAATTCAAACAAAGTCATCAAAAATTTATTATCTGACACAAAACAGAAATGGTACTTCAGTCTACGTATTATCCTGCAACTGTATCTAAAACATTGGTCCGCATGTTGAATGTAGAGTAAACATAATAAATCTATAAATCCAAATACTTCTAAAGATCCATTGAGAGTTCAAGCATTAAACAAAAGTGTACTACGGGCGACGTGGCTTAGATGGTAAGGTGGTCGCCTAGTGATTGAAGGGTTGCTGGTTCGATCCCTGCCCGTCCATGTCGAAGGTCCCTGAGCAAGACCCTTACCCCAAATTGCTCCCGACAAGCAAGTGGGCCTTGCATGGTTACCTCGGCTGTCGGTGTGTGAATGTGTGTATGAATGGGTGGATGAGAGGCAAACATTGTAAAGCGCTTTGAGTGGTCTCAAGACTAGAAAAGCGCTATAGAAATGCAGTCCATTTACCATTTATTTCCTGCATGGAATGGCAGCAAACAGTACCTCAACAAGTTTATTTTGAAATCTGAGGACCACTGGATGCTACAGTTGATCTGAATTAGAATGACTAAGAGGCATTTTATCTATCTATGTATTTAGAAACCAGGTGTGCAAAAATGGAATGTAACGAGGAGAAATCGTGTCATCACAATCAGTCCGTGTTGGCAGGATGGATTGGATTTTAAATGTATCTCGCCCTGTCTCTCTCCCTGTCTGTCTTTCCAGCATGGTTAGACAGAACCTGCCTCTATCCACCCGTTCTATCTATCTGGGTCTGGCATGTCTCTCCCTCGCTCTCCACCTACTTCTGGCACTTTTCTGTCTCTCTGTCCTGCAGACAGCCTGCATCCTTCCACCCCCTTCTTCTTCTTCTTCATCCTCCATATCCCAGAAGCGACCCTCCTCTTCCTCAGCTGCCTTTTCTTTGAATAAACTACCAACAAGCCCACAAAATAGATATCATAAAGGGAAAGGGAAAGACTCGCTCGATGGTGCCACAGAGAGAAGTAAGGAACTGATCGGAGCCACGATTGCTGCCAAAGTGACTCCAACAATCAAAAGTCGTTCCAAGCTGGAGGCTCTCTTCAAGCACTGGCTATACAACAGGCCACGCCCCCAACTGCAAGACGATGATTGGCTCTTGAGACTGAAGGACACTACAGGAAAAACAGAGGAGACAGAAGACAGCATCATTAATGACAGTCCGTGGTGAGTGAGGTTGGGAACACAAAGTAAACAAATCAGTCATCAGTCATTTGTACCTTCATATCTGTGTAGTAAATGTATGAATCCCACCATGGCTAAGGCTTGACTCATGAAAATTCACTGTGCAGATAGACAAAGCCCAGAAATGAAGAAAACTTACAAACACTTCAAGTCTACACATTTTAAAGGTTAGGGTTATGTTACATGAATTAGGAACTACAGAGAACTAACACAGTCTCGACTCATCACATCCATGGAGCCTTTGCTATAGTAGGATCTAAACATGCTTCACGAAGGGGGGCATTTTCAACTCGGCGTCACCCTTTCTAACACACCTTAAGTTCCCATAGTGTCACTTTTTTTCACTCTGTAGACATCATTTATGTTTATAGACATAAATTATGTTTATTAATGGGTAGAAATCCACGACTGCAACCTGAAGCTCCAAAGGAAATAACATTTATCACTAAGAGAAGTGAGGAAGATATTCTCAGCTTCAAATGGACTTGGCTGGATTTTCTATTTCTCACCGCCTCCGCCTCCTCCTCCCCCTCTCCTGAAGGCAGAGTGCCAGTCTAGAGGAAGACTATGACAAAGCCACTTGGACGCACGATGTGGAGACGCACCCTCCTTGGCTGAGGTTCCATCTCGGCATCTCTCGGTGGGAGCTATACGACAGGAAGGACCCCAATCTGGTGCGGCTGACTCATTACCTGGCAACACAACGCGTCGTCAGTGCTGGTGAGTTGTGGAGAGGGGGTGGGATGTAGATGGTGATGAAGAGACAGAGGAAGGGTGAAGATAGAGTGATTAGAACGTTTATAAGAGGAGTGTCAACCAGGCAGGATGGTAACACACCTGATGGCACCAAGCAACAAGCAAAGATGGGAAAATTCCCATGGAAATAGTCATGAAAAAGTATAATCAGTGTAGAGCCTGGACAGTTTGTTAATCTGAAACATAGAAGTAGACAGAGTCATTCACACCTACGGGCAATTCACCTAACCCACATGTTATTGGAGCACATGGAGGAAACTCACACAGACATGGAGAGAGCATGCAAACTCCACACAGAAGGATTCAAACCCACAAACTACTCACTGGGAGGCGACAGTAGAAACAGTAGAAACGAGGCAGCCATACAATCTTAGGGATTGGAGAAAAAAATCCACTCTTTGACAAAGCACGTTTTTCAGGCAAACAATTTGTGACTCAGTGCACAGATGAACAACCCAAACTTAAAGAAAAAAAAAATCTAAATTTTGTTCATTTACTAGTTGTGTCACATGTAGCAGCAGGTTAAATCCAATCTCCAATTTCTTTATTCTATAGAAATGTGGGCCTTTTTACTGAACACAACCTGCCGTTGGAGTCAGGTTCGAGTTGTTAAAATGTATTACCTCCTGTCTTTATTTGTAACCGTTAGTTGTATGTTTGTTGGATTGCTGCTAGACAGTCCCAAACTCTTTCATCTTTATTCACTTTATTCCACCTGAAAGTTGAGTGAATCTGTATGAAAGCATTTCAATGCCGCCTGAAAATGTTCTATTGTAGTTATAGATATTACTTTTTTTAACTGACCTTTCCAGGCAAGATTCACTTGTTTGAAATGAAAAAAAAACAGCAAAATAATGTCAATGATACTGAATCACAATATATTGTAAATACTTACTTATATATTTTATAGAAGCCTATTTCTGCTAAGATAGAAATAAATAAATAAAAGGTACAGAAATTGATAATTATAAGACAGTGTGTGTGCTGTGTTTTATTGGCAATCTGTCCTCACAATCATTCCACAGAATCATCCTCAATGTGTTGTCGATCCATTTCTTAGCCCAATTTGTGCTATTTTATGGTTTCCAAAAATGAAATTTTATAATTATGAGTTCCCAGGTGGACATTGTGGGGTTTTTTTCTATCCTGGTGGAAATAGGCCTCCACAGCATCTAAATGGACTAAGCAATTCTCGTGCGAGGGGACAGGGGTCAGAGCAGCTACCTCTCTCACAGACTGTATATGTTCCAAAATCAGAAACGGACACAAACAGAATTCCAACTGGTATAACATGAAGAGATTGTTCCAAAGAAGTCAACACACAGAGACTGTGTTTCAAGTCACACAAACCCAGAGGATCAAATATGAACAACAGAGCTTTGTGTTAAATCAAAGAGTGAAAGGCTCCATATGAGGATGCATTTCAATTGGTTAGCGTAGTGAAAATGAATCAGTTCACAGTCAGTGCATATAAGGATGTGAGGCTGACCTGACGTGTGTGTGCTTTAGTTAAATGAATGAACGCGCACGCCAGACCTGGACAAAATCTTTGAATGTTTTCCTCCCATTACTTGTTGCACATGCTCTTTCAAATGTGGTGTATAATAAACAAAAATCTGCGTCTTTTAGAATCTTGGGTGCTTTTTCGTTATTCTCTTGCACTTGCCTATAAATTTTATGTACATAAAAATGCATTGTATAGATCATGCAACAAATTACATTAAGTAATTCATAGTGAATAGTGTTTGAGTGTATAGTAAGAGGGCTCAGCAGCACTCAGTCATTTTAGTTGTGTAATAGTGTCACCATGTGGAGAAAGAGGCTAAACGTTTCACAGGAAATTCTAATATTAAGTTCTCTGCTATGTGACAGATTAGGAGATTTTAATTTTAATTTGGTGGCACACAAGTCAAGAACAATGGATTAGTTTTTGGTAAGACCCAGGATTTTACATGGGTTTTTATTACTATAAATACCAGTGTTTATAAATGTTTTCGGCACTGCATTTAATGAATTACAAAAAGGAAACTGTAACCCACCGAATGTGATTGCGTTTATCTTAATTTCAATATAGCTTCTTCTGTCATAAAATAAACATTTTGGAGCACCGTGCAACCTCTGTGTAGGTATGAACTCTCAAATTACCCTCTTCAGAAATGAAAGAAAGGTTTGTGATAGACTACCAAAAGGTGGAATTTAGCCCTTATCACAATATTGATCCCTGTCTGGGGGATTAAAAGGTATTCTTGGATGTGGCTTACATTGTGGTGTTTCTGTACATTAACGTATCAGAATGGAAACCTGTCTGAGCACTCATCCTGACTGCAGTCTCTTTGTTGTACGCGTCCTTGTGGGTTTCCCTTTCAGTTCAGAAATCTGGAGGCACTCAGCTCAAACTGATCTTGTCCTTCCCCAACTATGGCCAGGCTCTGCTCAAACCCATGAAGTAAGACAGCAACTGTACACACCAAAGACCTACAGCTCACACAGTCCTAGATTTCAACATAAAATGATACAATCCAGCATGAACAAATCCCACATTATGTTTTATATGTACAGTATAAGAGTGTGCACTGCATTTTTTGTTTGTGTGTCTTGGTGTTTGTTGTGCAGACAGGCCAGAGACGCTGAGACCGATGTGAACCTCTTTTATTTCTCTGACTTTGAGAGACACAACGCAGAGATCGCTGCCTTCCACCTTGACAGGTACAGACTGGCAGCCCAGTGGGTGGGTGGAGCATCTTGTAACCATCAGGTCACAAATTTGATCCTCGTAGCATCGAGAATACCTTAAAGAAAACAGTTCACCCTTGCAACCATATGCCAGGGGAATCGTAGGTGTAATTTTGTGTTGCTTTCCTCTGAGGGATGAAACAAACAAATGAATCAGTCACATTTAATTACTTAGACCTTTGTTACATTGATCATGTCAAATACTTTGATATGATTATGATAAATGATAATAAAAGAGTGAATTAGATGAATTAGTCCTTTGTTACTCTGCTTTCAGAGTACTGGGCTTTAACAGGATCCCTCCAGTCATCGGTCGACTCATCAATGTCACCAGAGAAATCAAAGAGATCACTGCTGATCGCAAGCTGTTAAGGACCTTCTTCACCTCCCCTGGTGTGTGTGTGTGTGTGTGTGTGTGTCTGCTTTCACACATGCAGACCACCTGACCTCCAGAGTCATTTGTTCTTTCCCTGCCATCCTTTAGCGAGGAATGTGTGTTTCTACGGCCAGTGTGAGTACTACTGTTCCACAGAGCATCCGGTGTGCGGTCGACCCCACGTTTTGGAGGTATCCTTGGCCGCCATGTTGCCTGACCTCAGCCTCGCTCCCCGCAGGTCCTGGCGGTCACCATGGAGACGAGCATATAGCCGAACCAAGCTGGCAGAGTGGGTACACGACCTGTTTGTTGGTCTGATCAGTGTCACTTTCTGTTCGTTTCAAACTGCACAATTTAAATTACGCCTTATATCATATCATTTTGTATCGTATTGTACCATATCAAATATCATGTCATGTCTTCGTATCATATTGCATCGTAATATATCGCATTGTAACATACACATACGTATTGGGGCATACCTTTGGAACAAGGCTGACAGTGGTGTGAGCCTTACACGGGGGCACTGTTTGTTGTACCCACGTAGGAACTATTCTAGCAATTATCAAAATAAATCACCATTATCAAAGATAATTATTAATAATCAAAGTATTAATCTGGGATTAATAATCAGGGTACCACCTCTGGTTACAGGGGAACTACTCTGGGAACCAGAGTGTCTTGATAATTAGCCACAATAGGGAATCAGTCTCAATGAATGGATGTTAATCTTAAATATCAATAGGGAAATATTAATATGGGATAGACACAGGTGAAGGTGTGTAGAAGGTGTGCACTCACTGAACTCAACCAGATAGATTGCAAATACATGCACAAACAATCACTGACAACTTCTTTGAATGCAAATAGGATTTATTAAAACAATCATCAATTCATGAATCTAGTAAAAATTACAAAGCTAGCAAGTATATACATGTGTATGTGTGTGTGTGTTTGAGGAAAAAGAGAAGTAGTTGTGGAAAGATAAGTGTGGGAAGATAAGGTCCCACACTTATCTAATGTTCTGCAGGTGGCCGATAAGGTCCTGCAGGTGGCCGACTTGTGGATAGCACCATCTGTTGTCTAGTGTAAGGAACTGCAAAGAAGGCTACTACTATGTCTCCCGCTATGGGTGAGAGAGGAGACTGAGGTAACGTGCCATGTGGTCACCATACATGGAAGACAGAACAGTAGGCTAACACAGGCTAAGCTAAGCTAACAGGCGGTCCATGTACTAGGCCTATGTGTGTGTAGGAATGCTAGTGTAGGTTAGTGAAAGGATAGATGAAACAGAGAAAGATAAAGGAGAATCTTTGGCTCATCAATACAACAATGCTGTTTCCCTCACCCAGAGAACAGCTCTTTGGCTCAGTGTCCGGTGGAGTGTATAGAATGCAGCCTATGTAGAGTTGGAGGCTAACACAAAGTCACGTGCTAGATAAGCACAGGTTAATGTAGATGCTTCTGGTCTTACAAGAATCAACGATTCAGGCTACGCCACTCAGGACACGGATTGCGGTGCGTGGCACTCCGCAGATTGGGTCCCGACTGTTTACAGGCAAACCTTAGTCACTGGTCTTAACGCAGTAGCAAACTACTACAACCAAATGGAAGGGAATATTCTCAATATTCCTTCTTAAAAACGAGGACTTGGCGTCCTTGGTTATAACATCAGTGTATAACAAAACATCAACAAATCAATTAAAGTTACTAAGTAGCGTAACCAAAATGGTTACTCACTACCTAACTCTGCCTCAGACACCAAAATACCTCAGTCTTGGAAATGGTTGAAGTATATTTTCGATTTCACCGTCCGGGATGCCGCTGGCGTTGTCAGTCGGTTGATCTGGTCGGAGCCGCTGGCGCCGAACTTGAAAGTTGATGTGTGTGCCACTGTCCTGCTCGACATGGTGGACAAAGGTTCCAGGGGTCAGCAGCCTGAAGGGCTTGGGGAGCCCAAGGGAAGAGGGGAGCCAAGGGGAGAGAGCTCAAGGAGAGGGGCTCCAGGAGGGAGGAAAAGAGGAATAAAGAAGAGAGTAAGATGGATGGCCAAGTCTCTGGTTTTATTGACCTGATGGTGTCTGGTTGGGTCGGGTCAAACTGACCAATGGTCACTGAAGGTGGGCTTGGCTTCTCAGGTCAGGATCCATTTCAACTATTTCACTTCTAGTTGTAAAAAGAGGGGGGAAGGGTGCACCCCTTCCCTTGTCGAAGCAGCCAGAGAAAATGATGGCTGTAAGGTTGTGTTTCCGTAGTCCAAACACAAAAATGGTCAGGGCTAACACAAATAACGTCGTAACATATTATATTGTATCATATCCTATAATATTGTATCATAGACTGATCATGTCCTGTCATATTGTATTCTGCTGTATCATTTTGTATCTTATCACATTCATACTGTCTCGTATTGTAACATATTGAATTGTATCATATCATACAATCAAATCATCCAATGGTAGACCATATCTGAAAAAAAAAACTGTATAAGAATATATAAATTGATTCAGACAAAGTATGAAATAAAAAGACATTGTTAGTAAATTATCTGTATTTTCCCGGTGTGACATCACAGCGGTTCAACAGTCAAAATGATTTGATTAAATGGTGCAGTTTCATCACATGTAATGGACAGTTTGATAATTTAATTTAATTTAATTTAATTTAATGTTTTAAGGTATGGCATGAGTGTGCTTTGAGTTTTTCATCTGTTATTATTACAGTTATTATCATTATTATTATAACTAGTATTATTCAACAGCTAAACTGTTATTCCCAGGTGGGAGAAGAACCCAAACTACTGTGACATTGTGAAAGAGACACCTCCCTACAACCAGGGTACCAGACTGGTGGATCTCATAGACTTGGCTGTGCTGGATTTCCTCATGAGTGAGTTGTCACATTTTCAAATAAATTGATTATTTAAGGGGAATTTAGAGCAGAATAACAGGATTAACAGATAATCGGCCTAAAAGAAGAGCCAGGGGGACTGACTTAAGATACTGGTATGTGACGATAAGTCACAAAGATGAGCAGTCTGTGTCTCTCTATGACCTCCATGTATCTCTATATACATTAACAAAAACATCATAACCATAGTCATTATTAGAAACAAGACCGCAAACCCTCTGGCTGACTAATAATCACAAGGGTCCTGATTGCAGAAATCATGATGATATTTTGTTGTGTTCCTTTCCTCTAATGACACAATATTTTTCATCCGAAGGCAACATGGACAGACATCATTATGAGACATTTGAGAAATTTGGTAATGAAACATTCCTGCTGCATCTGGACAATGGACGAGCGTGAGTATTATAAGACCGTTTATACAAAGGTTTTTAATTCCTATTTACTCTACTTTTTTCTTATTTTTTTTGATAGCCACTTTACATATTTAAGAGTAGTGGCCCATTATCTGAAGTCCATGTTTACAGGGTCTGGACCTGATCCAAGCCCGATGTGACCTTCTGTCAGGCAAAATGCTGCAAGTCACATTTCATGACACGTGGGAACTGTCAAGTCAATTCCAATCCAGGATAAATAACATCAGGAGCCAGTGCTTGTTTGCTTTTCATCCTGTGCAGTCTTCAGGGACATTTTAACAGGAGGTCCCTCTCCGTCGTATGTTACTGACCATTCAGTGGAGCAAATTTCAGCAGTTGTGTAACGAAACTATTGTGATTCCATAGTAGCTCTCCCATGTTTTGCTGATGTTGTCAGTACAGTCAGCGTTAATGGACGTTATCTTTAATAACTTAAAGCACTGGGACATGTTTTTCAGGTTTGGACGTCACTCCCAGGATGAACCTTCTATTCTAGCTCCTTTGCAGCAGTGTTGCAGGTAAAGTGGTTTGTTTACTTAGAGATGGTGACTACAAAACTATGGTCTAAAGTTCATTGTCCATTTCATTGCAAAAAGCTTCAGGAATATTTAAACACAGACAAAATATCTGAGTGCGTACAAGTGAAAGAAGTAAACAGGGACAAACGTTTACTCATTGGTGGGTCCCTTAGATTATGAAATTAAGCCACAATTTAAGGTTAAAATACTACATCCAAACAAAATAAGTGATGACATCGCAAGGAAGCATGGCTTTTGCTCTCCCTCTCCCTCCACCATGTTCTCCCTCTGTCTTCCTTAGGATCCGTCACTCCACCCTCCTCCACTTGCAGCTTTTGTCGCTTCCCGACTTCCTCCTTAGTGACGTTATGAGGGAGTCATTGGCCCAGGATCCTCTGGGAGGCGTGGCCCCCCTTCTTTCTGAACCACACCTGCGTGCACTGGATCGACGCCTGGCAACCGTCCTACAGGTGGTGAAGACCTGCCAGGATCAACATGATGATGTCATTCACATAGATTTGGAAAGAGACTGATGACAGAACTCAATAAATGTATATTTTGCAGATTAAACCTCTCTCTAGAAAACAAGACAACATACTGCTGTGGTCATGGCCGCAGAATCTTTTAAATGTACCAGTAAGAGAAAATACTAACTATATAAAATAAAATAAAATACAAATATTTTATTGACTTCAAAACACACATTGATATATTTGTCATTGGCTGATGATGGCCATGGATGATTAATGGGCCATGAAAATAGAGTAATTCAATTTAAGGTATGACCAGGGGGTTCCTTGCATTATTGACATGTGAAACATTTTGTCAATACGGACATCAAATGTAGCCCATGGTTCAATTCATTTATAAGTTATTAAATTCCACTTATGACCATCTTTATAAAGCTTTAATTTAAAGTCTAGTGAGGTGCCCAGTGTTGCCAGGTATGCATACATCAGACCATGCATTCCTAAGAACTTTGTTTCGATGGATGATATAGTTAGTTAAGAATTAAGAAAGGCTTACTGTGGTATTTTTTATGCCTTTTCTGAGTGGAATACTGTAAAAGCTCAATAACGTGTCCAAAATCCATTCAATGCAATTTTTACCGGCAGGTTCATCCAATTTCCTGTAAATTTACCAACGTTTAAGGGGATAAATACATCGAACTGAACTCAATAGGAGTTCTCGGCAGATTTTTCTAACTGCACCCCCTGCCGGCCGCTGTTTGGAATTACAGGAGATTATTTTAGTTTCACTTTCCCAACGTCACTTCAAAGAGGAAGTTAAAGTCCAGCATGCGTGGGGGGAAGCGCCTGGCATTTCTGCATAGATTAGTCGCTCCCTTTTCAAAACTGGAAACTTCATCACGGGATAAAACAAACGAGGAGGACGAGGAATTTTGGCGGACTTAATTTTACTGCTCCCAGGTGCTTTTGATGATGGACCCGTTGGATTTCCTGGAATCCAAAGAACTCCTTCGGTTTTTCCGCTGTAAGAAAACAGAAATGTCGTGCATGGAGAAACCGCAGACCTTCCTCAATCTGCTCCGGGACCACTACCTGATCCCAGAGGACAGCTACGAGGTGAGACTATTCACCGGAAATCTGTTTCACGCAAAGCGGAACCTCTGAAGTTCAATTCGGTAATGAGGAATTGGCGCCTTCTTTTCCAAATCTGATGTAGAATGAGAGACAGGGAGACAGTAGTTTTATTATATTCACCTCTTAAACTCCGAGTTAACCACCATTGTATTGTCGTTATAAAGATTTAATCGATATTGTAATAACACGTATCCTAATATATCAGGAAGCATTCAGTGGAAATCAGTATAATAATAAGGAATACATAATAATATTTGTAATGCCAATTCTGTGTAGTGGACGTCAGACACTGGAATGGAGAGAATCTTGTCTGTATTTTTGATTCTTGTGATGTCATTTTTAGAGTGTCTTCAAGCACAAACACATTTGATACATAAAACGAATCAGCAAAAAATAATCCTCGTAAGCAGAAAAAAAGCACCACCTGGATATATCCTTAGAAAGTTTTACTCAATGAAGACGCAACTTGTTTGTGTAAACACAACGAGAACAACGAATTTCAGAACGTGCCAAGTTTTTTTGTTTATTTTTTCATACTTAATACTGTAGCATGTTAGAGAAATTATAGAAAAACTCCGAGTCGCGTAACACCACTTTATTAAGTGCAGCAGACCAGTCACGTGACTGTAACAATCGTCTTTCACTCTGGAAAGTCGTAGCGTAATGTCACTCATGGTGCAATGCCCAAAGGCATGATGGGGAAACCCCGCCCACATAACCCCAAACACGTTACAATACTTTTATATTACTGTGTGAATACACATCTTGATTTCCTGCTTCCTAAACATCCTGACACAATTGTTTTTTTTAAACTTTTTACTTTTTGCTATACTTCACCCGTCAGTTTATACTTAACATAAAACGCAACAGAATGTATATACATGTAAGCAGATGCCGCACCTTCATTGTTTGTGTCTCCATTCATATTTACGTATTCATCCATATCTATAAATTCATGTACCCACATGTGTAAACACATAATAAAGAGAGAGAAAAAAACACAAATGAAGAAAGAGAAAGGTTAATCACTCAGACGTGTTAATGGAGACCGGAGATATGGAGAACTGACATCACCGTCACTGTTAACATATTTATGTAAAATATATAGAATTTTTTATTTTATAGAATACAAAGAATTTAAACAAAAAGTAACCTGGTATGAGTGTATACAGTATGTTAGCTTGTAAGTTTAGTGGAGTTAAGTAGAGAAATAGCAAAAATAAGTACTGTATTTATAGTTTTTGTGACTTAACACTACTTTCCCACTGAGGTAACCACTTTGTTTTTAGTGCAAGTAAGCTGAAGTGTCAGGTCCACCAAAAATCCCTTATTTATTGTTTTTCTTAAAATAAATAATTTTTATTTTGTTATTAATTAATTTATAAACATGTCTCAACATAAATGTTCCCTCTGTTACTATGATACAACAGACCCTTTAATTTTTATCCCATAGTCACATGACCTGCAGGACTTTTTTGCTTCAACAAAGAGGAGTGAAATATTTCATTTCTGTGACTGGTTCAGATGATTTTGTTGCTTTTGTTTGATATTTCCAATATCATTTCTCTACATCTACATGCAGAAGGTGAAACGCAAGAGGAATAAAGTCTGCTTGCAACAGGCTTTTTATGAAATTCTGGACTGGGTGGAGACGGAGAGATCTGAAAAAATTCATCTGTTCTGGAGATGTGCCTTCGATGACACCATGATGAACCAGTACCCCACCCTGAGAATGCTGCATAAAACCCTCATGGACGGTCAGTCCTGTCTGCTCCCACATTTTCAATATTGAGCTCAAAATGAGGATCTACATTAGTCTAACAGGTGTTGATTATGCTTTGATTATGACTTAAGGATGATGGCACTGGCCATGCCAATCAAGGCCCAACATATATATCAGTGGTCTGCAGATTTTATCGTCCAATATTGGTCTGTCGCAGATATATTTGTACCGGTGTAAGTGTTCACCGATATGTGCTAATATTATAACTTTTGTTAAGACCGGAAAAGACGCTTTGACTTTAAAAAAAAAGAAAAAAAAAGTAAAGTAAAATAAACTTTGTCTCCCACATATTTTATTCTCTGTGACAAGCATACAGTTTATGCTACATTAGCTTGCAAGCTAAGGACACAGCTACTACCTGGTCAGCTGAGCGGAGGCCAATATGCAATCATTTTAGTACATTCTGTCTATAACACTACAAGCAAAATATATTAAATTAGGCTTTCGGTACACTCCTACTAATGTTATAATGTAGCATTGTACGCAGAATGGACTAAAATGCTTACATATTGGCTTCCACTCAGTTGACCAGGTAGTAGCTACTGTATGTCGTGACACGCTGATAGGATGTAGATTTGTTGTTTTTGGCACTGAGACTATTATACTTTGGACTATAGATTTAAGTTTTATGACATCTTAGTCCATCCTGTTAATTATTCTTTGTAATAACATTACAACCATAGCCTAATTTGTACTCCATAGTACATAGAATATGTAAAATCCGCCATTGTATCAATATCAGAATTTTCTTATTCGGCCCCAACAATCCAATGTCAGTCAGGCTCTAATGTGATTCGTGACAAGCAAATCATTGTGCTTGTGCGGTTGTGCTGTGATGACAGTGTCACAAAAGTAATCAAGTCAGATAAATATTGTAAACGGAAAACATAAACAAGATTTCCCTTAAGAAATCAGAGTTCAGTCAACTAAAGTCATGGCTCCTTGTGTAAAAAAACCAAAAACAATTATTATTAGAATTATTTGCAAAAAAGAAAGCATTCATCACTTAAAGCTTAAGCTTAAGCTTAAAAATCTGTGCTGATATAATTGATCAGTTGATTAACAATTGCTTAGTTAGCTTTAACAGCTATAATAGCCAAGTGGTAATTACCAAATTTATTACCTATTGTGAAATTTAGCCCTAAATTACTATAATTAATATATTTATTACTTGTATTTATCCCATGCAAGATACATACAAGCACACAGTGGTTTTATTAAAACCAAAAAAAGGAAGAAAATATATATATAAAAAACATTCTGTTACTACTGTCAAAATACAATACACAAAAAATACAAAGTCCATATTAGTCCGTCTTATGTACAAGATGATAGCAAAGGTGTGTATTCTTACAGAAAACAGTAGATAAGCACTTTACATATTGTTATCTTTAATGTACCCGGAGCATTATAACAAAATCCTGGTTGTGGAATAAAATAACATTAACATATCTTCTCTGTTGGGAACCAATAGTCGTGCACATATATAATATAAGTACACACAAAAGTGTAATCTAGTGATTGCTTCAACACTTTTGTGTACATCAGGCTGATATTTAATTAATTCTTTCAAGCAATGAGGCCCCTCCACTTTTTAAAACAAACAGTAAATGTTTGACGAAGTCTGAGGCTAACCTTTGGTCTGTTTGTTTATCGACTGTAACCTGCAGGCTCCTTTCAGTTTTATCTGCCTGAGAAGGTAGAAAAGGAGTCGACAGAAGGAAAGAAAAGGAAGCAACCTCCAGAAGATGGGGAGGGACAAAAGCAAACAAAGGAGGAGAAAAAGAAGAGAAAAGAGTCAACTGAGAACATCTGCACTGAGGAGGAGCAGGCTGGGCCCTCTACTCAGCTCTCTCAAAACCAGAGGAACAAGTCTCTGAAAGGCAGCTTCTGTAAGCTACTGTCACCATCACTAACAATCCCAATATGTAACAAGTCAGTCCTATTGTACCAGCTGTTTGTTTCAGGCTGTACTTTTACAACAGAGAACTGTTTATTTTTTGGATTAAAGACTTCCTGCAGCATATGAAGATCATTTTTTTTTTTTTTTGCCAGCTCCCTTGATGAAGGGACAGATGAATGATATTTGGACCTGGCCCATTTATAAGACTCAGCTACCAGTGACCTGTGGGGAACAGGACGGGACGCTGGACCGAGACAGGATGGCCAAAGGTTAGACAGGCGAAGTAGCATGAATGTCTGCATGTAATGGAATTTGAATGAAGTCAGTCTCAACTTTCTGAGAGGTACACCATCAATTGAATAGAATTTCTTCCTCTCTGGCAAATGCCACATGGGACTGGATTTCTGCCCTCTTAATGCTTTGGAATCTCTGTCTATAACCTTCTGATACCAACTGATAAGCGTGCGATATAGCTGTTTTAACCATATCATAGACAGTGCTTTAAGCAAGGGTTGGCAAGGAATATGCCCCCTTGACATAACTTCCCACATCATTGTTGTTCATGAAATTGTTCTGCCGACTCCTCATTTAAGATTTCTTTTTGCAACTAATGCAGTCACAAGTGTCTCTCTAATCTCATCTTCTCTAAGACTACCCTGAATGCCAATGCCACATTTATCTTTAATAGAGGAGCGTTTTTCCGCAGTGCAGAGTAGCAACTGCTCAATGCAGGGATCATCAACGAAGTTATCCATATCAAATAACATAATGGACTTACTAAAGTTGGTTTACTCTAAAAGTACTATGAAGCAGTACTAAAAAATAGCAAATATAAGCTCTCGCAGAAAAAAACCTCATACTACAGTGCAGCATGAATACTAAGTAGTCCACACCAAACACCTTTACATTGTTTATCAGATAGAGTTCACAAGTACACACACTCTGTTAAGGAATCAAATAAACCCTGAATGCTGTCTCACGCACTCCAAAGGGTTGGAAATTATCAAAGTGCAGTCACCCACTGCAAAGTAACTGCACAACAAAGACCAAGCAAGCACACATGGGAGCAGGCAATTGCAATCAATCACTAAATTTCAGTCATTCACTAAAGGATTTGCCAGTGAACAAAATTACAAAAGCACAGCACCAAAAATCAAAACGAAAGGTGTGTGTGGAAACATTTACAAAGTACCAGAAGAGTTGATAAACTTACTACTTTTTGAACTTACCAGGTTACTTTTAACTTTACCTAGAAGTTAATGAGAAAAAAACCCCAAAAGAACAAACAAACAACTAAGTGATGATCTGTCCATCACCTGCAGGCTAAACTAGACCAAGCAAGCTCCAGAAAACTAACTTCTGTGTTGATAAAAACATAACAAAGAAAATATCTAAGGGAATTTAACACCAACCGGTGCAGAAAAATATTTGAGGAGCCGCATTACTATGTTATGGCTGACTAGCAAACCACAACGGAATAATGGATGGAACATTGGATTTAAGGCAGAAAAAAAGAGGTTTATCAGCTAAAATAAATTAGCAAAACCGTACCTGTGACTGAAACAAACAGATGACTGTTGGTGCTGTGGAGAGAGAGGGGGAACAGAAGAAAAGAACACAGGTGTCTCACAATCAGCCGTCAGTGTGACGGAAGACCTGAAACAAGGACACATTAGAAATGGAAAACAAAATACATAACAATAATCACTTCCTTCAAATTAGTTATGTCAGATAAGTGTGTTAATGGCTATTACTTTTTGATGGGGTGTGACTGATATTGGATTTTTGGGCCTGATGCCAATACCAATATTTGATGGCTTGATACCAGATGGCTCACCTGGTAGACCACATGCCACATACTGCTACAGCGTAGGTTTGAGTCAGACCTGTGGTCTTTGCTGGATGTCCTCACCTCTCTGTACTGTACATATTACGATCAGGCCGAAATGCAAAAAAAAGAAAAAAAAGAAAATTGCGATATGTATATACTTGTGACAAAGATATGTAATAGAAGAAGGATATCTTAATTTTGATCTAAATATCTTGACATCAGTGCAACTGAATTTCACTTATATAACTATAAATGATAAAACCATGAATAGAAAAAATATAATCAAAGATATTACAGTATAATATATGGAGTCAAAGCATCTTTTTTCTGCCTTAAATTCTTTTTGTAAAACATTGCATATACTCGATACCAATATATCTGTGATAAAATTGGCTTGGCTTTGTGCCCTATTTTTTCAGTCCATATTGTAAAAGTCAAACTGTGAATGATGAATGTATACATGAGATAGTTGTTAGTTTCAAACTTTTAATTTTCTCTCAGGGTTTCACATTTTTTCTGCAGGAAACCAGGAGAGACTTTTTAGATTTTAGGTCAGAGTTGCCATGTTTGGTCGCACAATTTATGCCAGGGTCTGTGATAAATATTCAGTTCAATTAAACCTTATTGTCAATTTTTGGATGTTGCAGGACAGAAGTGCATTGTGGTCAAGGACAAGTGGTACACGCCCACAGAATTTGAGAAGCTTGCTGGGAAGGAAAAGACCAAGAATTGGAAGAGGAGCATCCAATGTCGCAACACCCCTCTGGACAAACTTATACAGGTTTATTTATAGTAATGTTGCAATATGTTCGAAAGAATTTTGAAGATATAGTTTCTTTATATATAGTTATAGTTTATAGTTTTTTAGTTATTCTCTGAACTTTTACCAAGTTTGTTGTGATCCTCATGTTTTCTTTCTTTTTGGAATCGATGACAGGATGAACACCTGAAATACAAACAATACAAAAGAAGGGCACTGGTAAGAGAAAATCTTAGTGACTAATAAATGGAGTTTAGAAGTGTGATTCTGAAACATGACGTCATCCTTTTGTGCCTGCCAGGTCAAGAAAACACTGTTTCCTTCTAAGGGTTCCAACATAGGTATTTGTCCAGTTTACATCATAATGTGATGCAATTACTCTGTTTAGCTGAGGATTATGGATTCCACTTATTAGATTGAATAACAATAATAATATAGTTTATCTTGGGACACATACTTTACGGACTTTGTTTTGAAATTATTTGTAACTTTTATTATTAGTAGTAGTAGTTGTGGTAGATTTTAGTTCTCCAATGTGAATACCCAAATGAAAAATGATAATTGTTTAATGTCAACATTTGTTGATGCAGAGTTCTTTTGACTTGAAGTGTGATCGGTGTGGATAATAATTGATAAATGGATCACTTTTCACCTTAACTTTCAGAGTTGAATTTGGAAATTAATTTCCAGAATTTTCTTCACATTGTGAGTAATTCCAAAGACAGACCTCTGGAAACTCTTTTATTTTGAGTGGACGACTCAAAGGCCTCTTTTTTATTACAGACAGATAAATAACACATCTGACTTTGCTTTAGTGTCTGATAAGGATGAAGATGAGGAGGCTGAGCAGGCTAAAGTTTCACCAAATGATGAAGATTGTTCTTCAGATACCACAGGTGCAGGTTTGCATTAAGTTGGTGTCCCTTAAGGCCCTAAATAAGATGGATTTACATAGATTTATCCTTTGTTGTGTTGATGTTGAAAGTGATTGGTTGATTGATTTCATTCTCAGTTGACTCAGATGATGAAGAAAACGAGGAGCAACAGGCTGAACAAGAACGGGGAACAGACGACAGAAGGACCGTCTTCAAAGTTACATGTGGAACTGCAGTTGGGACGTTACACAAATACAGATTTGCGTCAGGTGATGATAGAGTGGAAAAATGCATCATGTCTGTGTGTTTGTGTATTACATGCAGTATTTGGCCTTTGAAAATACTTCTAATCTGTGTCCATTGAAATCAAACGTAGCTCCGGTAATTGTAACTAGAGTAACTAGAGTAAAAATACATCTGCCTCCTCTACTGTCATTAATTAAACTGATGTAACCCCTTAAAGACTGGTAAGAATTGAATGAAGGAATTGGTATGCTACAAATCTGGTCATGGATATTTATAATACTTTGGATCAATCGTAAAGGTGAATGAACCACTTCGAACATGCATAAAAAAGCTCATAATTTCTAGTGTTATGATAAGTTTTTTTAATTTTAGTAAACCTTACCTTTTTAGATTTGTAATTTCCCTTAAATGTGTGCTGATATATTCGACATATTTGAAATGAAACTGAAGTGTTTATGTTCAACTGTAAACTTCCTCCCCCAGGGACTTTTGGGAAAAGTATTCGTACAGAGAAGCGCTGGATGACCCCAGCGGAGTTTGTAAAGGAGGGATCATCTCAGACAGACGCGTCCTGGAAGAAAGACATCCAGTGCGAAGGGAGACCACTCTTTGAGCTAATTGAGGTACTTGATGCTACTAATCCACCACAGCACCTTGAATTATTGTCTGTGTGAGAATGGCTGGCACTCATAAAAGAGTTTCATAAATGAGACTTTAATTCTTTAACCCAATTTCAAAGTTTAAGTCAGTATGTCCGTTTGAAAATTCAAGTGCAGGTACTGTACAGTGTAAAGAATACATATGTGAACGTACAGCCATACAGACATGTAAATAAGGTGTATAAGTCATTTCTAGTGGATGTACCTGGATGTGAATGTTTCCTACAGAACCACAGGATGTCTATGATAATGTGGATGTCAAATCTAAAGCATGAATGAAGACATTATTCATGTGTCTATTTCAGAGAAAAGTCCTTCGCGTCCATTCATTACTGTGTATGTGCTGGCGGTGTGTGCCAAATTGTGAAGATAGGGTAAGTGTCTTGGGTCTGGCGTTGCAGCATGCCACCAGCGTGCTAGGTGACTGTTACATAGATGTACTATACTGTTATTTAATATCCTGTAGGGGTGGGAATGATTACAAATATTTCTTAAAGGTTACACGCATGTAATTTTACCGCGTACACGTTGAACCGATTTAAAATTAATGTGGATTTGGCCTGCAATTACGCTACATCGCCTCCTAATGACTGTCATACAATTGTCATTTAAGTTGCTGATAGTGTCGCTCCTCCCCTTCTCACATTTCTTCGTCGTGAAATTCTTCATGTTCGTCTGCCGTGGTCCAGATGGACAGCTAGCGCCGAAGTTAACACCCGTCTCTGATTCCAAAAACTTGTTTGGGTGTTTCCATCACAGGTGGTTTGGGTGTTTCCACCACAGGTGGTTATTCATTGATCCTATGCTGTTGTCACAAGCCAATCTCACACAGTGTGCACTTAACTTCATCTCCAGAGGCATTTTTTTCTAAAAACTGCCACACACTGCTTCGCTGTGATGGATTCTTGCTAATGTCAGCTGCCATCTCGTTCACAAATCATCTAAAAGTGCATACTAGACAACAGAGCAGACAAATGTGTAACAGATTTGCTCATGTGTGAGGTCAAAGTATAACCACTCGGCATTTTTAGACCAACGCCCATGGGCACACAAATGGATGCAAGTGTGTGTGCTCGTCCCTGGGAGGGACGGGGGGTTGACAACAACACACTGACTGCTAAACCAGACAATTAGTAATGTGTTGTTGTTGTATATGTATGAGCAGTGGCGGGCCGTGCATTTGGTACCTGGGCCTTCAGTGGGGACTTACCCGACTTAATCCACCTCTTAATACCACCACTATCACGTCGCAATTATAGAAACCATCAATACTATACAAAAACGCAATATAACAAGGCAGTTTCAGTGAAACTGCTGTTGGTCGAGGAGAAAGAGAATTATTAATTGTTTATGATCTTGAAATCTATTCTGTATCTTGCAAAGAATGTTGTCCAGAACACTGTTGTGGAGTTGCTGGTAGTGTGCGCGAATGTCTCCATGTGCTCGGAGCACCCGAGATGCGCACAGTATGTCCGAGACCAAGTCAATTTCTCCTCCTCTGTCTGCCATTGTGGCCGTAAAAATTCTAACTCAAATGTATTAATGTGTGCAGATCGCTACCGACGTATTTTGCTAATCGAACTTGGCTGTAACAGTTTTTCTCTGACAGCCAAGAGAAACGCTACAAAATGAAGAGAATAGACTGTTGGGAATAAATGAATACAATTTCATGGAACAAATATTAGAATTTAGGTTGTAAATGTAGGTCAGTGCTTCTGTTAGTGTTTAGGCCAGCAGAGAAGGCCTTGCTGGCCCTGACGGCCCACCACCATTACACAATATGTACACACACATGTTGGACAGACACCAACACGCATACATATATTTGACAAATTGCCAAAAAACAGGCAGAAATGGTTTAAAACTTGGGGTTCAGCCAAACTTTGATTTACACTTTCCAAGAACAGGAAAGGGATTTAAAAAAATGCAGCAACCATCAACTTGGATCAGGAATTCTGTTACCAAAAAACATTCCCTACTTCTGTTTCACCAGACGTGGGAGCTTAGCCGTGGGAACATATTTTGACCAGGTGGCGCTAAAAAGCAAAGGTCTATTAAGGGTGCAATTCAACTGAACACGCTTTAATTTTCTGACGGCCCTTTTCGAAGGTGCTTTTAATGTAGCTTTTTAAAAACGCTTAGTGGGGGAGCAGATGTGAAAGAGAAATTACGTTGAATTAAAGAACCCTTACGGTGTGGGTCTTAGCATAATATAACCAACAATCCTCCAAATTCAATATAATCCATAAATCAGTGCACGGCATTTTTATGGCAAAAAAAGCCATAGCTGAGATTTTAAAGCCAAAACCTTCTGTCAACTTGTTCTGCATCACACAGGACACACAGCAGCTGTATGAAAGGTGAGGCTCCTTTATTCTGACTCCCCGGTTACATATAAATCTTCCACATGCTTGTGTGCAGTCTGCTACTGCAACAACTTAATGCCAGACTTAAAGTAGTCGTCCATGGATAAAACAAAGAAAATACAATCATAACAAGGCACGTGATGTGTGTGTACCTGCACCGCAGTCTCAGTGACACAATGAATCAGTTCCTGGCTGATTGATCAATCAGCTGCAGGCGTGGCAATTGAACACAGCTGCGTCCAATTAGCACCTGGACTGCAGCAACACGTGCCACACTGGCTCAAACACACAAACACATGTACAAACAAACACACAAGAATGCCGTCAACTGTCACACTAATCTCCCGCCTCCCCTCTGTTGGACCAGCCGGCATCATTTTGACCAACTAGCCTGGAGTGTGGGATCGTGACGAAGAAACCACACACACTAGTGATAAACACACACACACACACTCTTTAATGATGAACTGCGTTAAAGTATATTTTACATTCAGATCAGTTAACCATTTTGGGAACCCCGCCCCCATCACCACCGCTTCAAAACACAAAACAATAGCAGCAAGAGTCGTACTTGACTATCAGTCAGCTCTGTGGGTCCATCCCCTGTAGTGGCTTTTCAGCTGCTCACTTCAGTTCTCAGTATCTCCCATTGCCAGCAGGCCCAGGATGGAGTCATTACAGCCAGACACAGAGGCTCTGAAATGATGGTCTAAATCACCAACTCACCTGGAGCACTATGGGATAAGCTGCAAAAAGGAAAGGATGATGATGTGCCTCTGTGTGTGTGTGTGTGTGTGTGTGTGTGTGTGTGTGTGTAGGAGAGAGAGCAAGAAATAGAGCATATTGATGCAATTGAACAAATGACCTCCTGTTCGAAAAAAAAAAAAAAAAATCCCACAAGTTCCATCTTCTCTCTGCAAAGTCATCTCCACTCCTACTTCAAAATATATGCCATAGTCATGCAGGGTAATCATCCAAACTACCCTGCATTAGACTAAATAAGTGACTAAGTGTCCCTTAGGTTACTTGGCTCACTAATGTGTCTCAAGTAAAATGCAAAGTAAATTGCTGTGTTAATGAGCTGCCATGTATTTAAGATCCACAATTCATAACGCCTACACCGCTGTCAAAGCAAAACGGACATCAAACGGGTAAAAGAAACCAAAATATTCCGTATAAGAACGCTGCACACACAGAGGAAGAACACAAATCCACAGATTGCATCTCAGAACACAC
>OMNV01017416.1:54844-69381 GCA_900303265.1 Brotula barbata
TTCAATAATCATCCCTACAGCCTGGCACGGTATGTCCTCTGCCCCAGTCTAGCTGTCAGTCACTTTAATTACTCTTGTTGTAAAACCCATCAGCCTCCAACAAAGTCTGCACACCGAGCTCAGCTACATTCAATACCAGTCTATTAGGAGCAACGTCTGTGAAACGCCATTTTCTTCAGTCGCTCGCGCTCACCAACTGCTCGGTGGATATTGCGTGGCCGTACGTGAGTGGATAAGTGTAGTGAAATGTATAATACATGTGCCATAATCTTTATCTCATCCCTCCATTGCATTACGTGGGCGCATATTCTTATTTTAAGGTGGAGGATGATGTCTTTATTGTTATCTTAGGGTGGTGATAGTTGATTTTTTTCATCTATCTGCATGTTCAACTCTTCAGCGTTTCACCCTCACGACAGTCATTACGATGTACCTGCGCGCCAAAACACCAATTATGTTCTCTGCGCTGTCATTAAAGCTAAAATGCAAGTAAGATGTATATGTCTAGAAGAAGAAATGGATAAGATGCTGCATATAGTCCACATCTGACTTAATGGAATAGTAAAGGGACTGCATTTCTATGGCGCTTTTATCCAAAGCGCTTTACAATGTTTGCCTCACATTCACCCATTCATACATACATTCACACACCGACAGCAGAGGTTACAGTGCAAGGCCCCCATGCTCGTCGGGAGCAATTTGGGGTCAGGGTCTTGCTCAGGAACCTTCGACATGGACATGGAGGAGCGGGGGATCGAACCGGCAACCCCTCCATCACTAGTTGATCACCGGTACCACCTAACAGGTCGCCCCTTCACTTGTAGATATATTGAATTTAGGTCTGTTATTCACTATGGACTAATGTCAGTTTTGTTCATATGACGAAAAAATTAAATGTCTTTATTAGACTATAATGAAAATCTCGTTGGGGTAGGGTTGCTTCTGGAATGATACTGTGGTCAAACATCACTACAACTGGCCTCTTGTTTTATTATTTTGTCTAACCCCATAGTAATATAGTTCAATACAATGCAACACAGTAAAACCTGAAAAAGGACCAAAACTTACACACAAATCCACTCCCTCTCACACAGTCTCATACCCACTGTACCCATCCTTACCATGTGGACATATGACTGATCAGAGAATGTGGCAGCCCTATTACGTGTGTGTGCGTGTGCCTTTGTGTGCGGCTTCTGCTTCGATTCTCAATTAAATTTCTGTGCTGCATCTCCATCATCTGATTGTAATTCAAACGGTGATCAACGTGTTACTTTGACTGTGTGTATGTGTGTGTGTGCGTGTGTGCGTGTGTGCGTTTCAGAGGAAATCAATGTGTCTCTCTGGGCTCTTCTGTCACTGTGGTGGTTATGCAGCAGGTGAACAGAAAGAGGGAGGACCATTTTAAGGTCTAGAGCCATATGTCAGTGTATGTGTGATTATATGTATATATAATATTTGTTTCGTGTGTGTGCTGCATGTAAAGCAGGACAACGGGAGAGACATACGATTTGAAGTAGGAGTTGTGTTTGATTTTATGTCTTACGAATCCGTTGCTAAGGTTGGAGGAGAGCTTTTGTGGCACAGAGTCAAATCCCAATCTGCATACATGAATGTTAAGAGCTACATTTCATTGAAGTGTTCTCCGTTGCCCAATGTGTGTGAGGAAGGAATTTCCATTTTGAAAAAAAAATAGAGAGCATTAAAGACCTTGGTGCTTTAAGTGACGTCGTTCTTAGTCAAACTCAGACTTTGTTGGGTTTGCGTCTTTGTCACTAAGCAGGTGGAAGGTCAAAGTGCTTGGGATCCGTCATCGTGTGGGGAAACAGAATCGAGCGGCACCGTGGGATCGCTGAATGTGACATGAAAATACAAGGTGTGCACAAAGAGGGAATAAGATAGGGGGGAAACTCTAAGCTGCAGTAGTATTGAACATGAGTAAATCATGAATAAAATATAATTTCTTCCCCTTTTCCTCACAGTATCTGGGTTTTTAAAGAACACTTGCTTATGGCACCTTACAAGGAGAGACTGGAGTCATAGCACATTCTTAAATAATCTCCCAGCACTATTTGGACACAGCTGCAGTGTTATGTAACTCATCTCTTAAAATGTGGAACTTAAAAACAGCAAATTTTGGTCCACTCTGGGGATTTTTCCTTTTTGCTTTGACATTGAGCTTCAATTACTGCTCAGCTTATTTCACATAATGGTGTGTTTTAGTGCTGTTATTAATAAACCCCAAACCTCTTACTAAGGTGCTGGGTCATCCCGAGCCAAAATCTCCTTTAAGTCTTGCTACAACCACAGATTCTGATTTGCATCATTTTTACACTCAACACACCTTTCAGTGTGTTGAGTTACACGGGATGAGATCACTTTTTACGGTGTGTGACTGTGAAGACAGTAGAATTTCTTGTGCTTTGTTCCTGGCAAATAATGCTTCATTCTTATTCTGATTTAGATTTAGATTATGATCACGATCATGATTATGATCAGGACCGAAACAGTTCCATCAAAATAAACCACACACTCAACGGACACACTCAACTGTAACTAACTGACAGGATGATCACATTGTGCATTAACATTCTCAGTCACTTCAGGAAGAGTTTTTCCTTAGTTCGTTAGTTTTGGCGCACAGGTTCATCATAATGAGGAGGAGTTTTTTTCCTTACATATTAAATACACAAACAATGTACTTTTTATGTACTTATTGTCTTCCTTCTAAATGCAAATGTCTCAATAACTGATCATCTTTAAAAGTTACACTGATCCAACTTTCTACAACAATTTGCTGATTTTTCCCATATTTTTTGAAGCCTCCCTTAATCCATCACATAGACCATACGTGACTTCGTAGTAATCTAAATCAAGATTACTTTATTATTCCATGATTTATAACTAACAGTGGTAGCAGCAAGTTGACAAACATCCACTCCCATAATCCCATGCTAAATTCACATGTGGCACTGAGGGGATGTCGCTTGTTCACATAGCCAAACAGGCTTCTGGAGTTGTATTCAGTGGGACATTTGGCCATAGTTCTGAAAACATTTCATTATTCATGAGGTAATAACAATCTATTGTCACCTTCAGTGTAGTAAAAATACCGAGATACGTGAGCTGTATTCTGATTTTCCCCTGTCAATATCTTGTTTTGATGACAAATTCATCAAACTCCTCAATAACTCTACATGGAAGACATGGTGCATGCACACACACACACAGACACACACACACACACACACACACACACAAACACACACAGACAGAAAGAAGTGCTGGCAGGCAATTTAAACAGGTCACAGTGTGGAATTGAAATGCACAGCTCATTTGTGAGGGCTGTTGTTGCTCTTACAATTGAAATGTGACTTGATTTAAAGCTGACTAACTAATTCATTGTGTTCCTCAGCTACAGTAGCCCAGAACCCAATAAAGCATTTCATCACAAACAGGGCAGTTTAGATTTTTAGTCAGTTTCCACCAAGAAGTAATCACGTGGCTTTAATTAAAAGTTCCCCAGTGATTGAGTGTCATGAATCCTCCCTCCCCACACACACACACACACACACACGCACACCGATTCCTTGGTCACCGCTCCTTGGCAGCGGTCATTTGCTAAATCCTAATGGAATTCATTAGTTTCTTCATTTGTGTCCGTGGAGGCTGGGCAACTGGAGCATCCACTTTTAATCACATCTCAGGCTGCAGCCTCGCTCCCTTCTTTACATTCTGAGGGAATGGAAACGACTCCGAATGAGTATTTTTGTTTTACTAAAGGTTACTTTCATGCACACCCCACATTATTCCTTGGGGCTGACCAGAATGCATTAGAGGATTACATAGCCTGTCTTTCCTTGAACGCCTTGGAATCCCCCTGGAGGAGTCATGATCCTATTTCTTCCTGCTCTTCCCTCCCTCTCTCTCTCTGTATCTTCCTTTTCTTTCTTATGTGTTTATCTGTATGTTTCCAGTGATTTAGTATTCTCATAAATTCCTTGTGCTCATGTGACCCTTCTTTCCCCTGGTTTTCCTGTTTACTTGTTATCTGCTGCTTTATCTGGCTATATCCTGACACCTGTTTCAATGGATTAACTGTCAAGGTTGGAGTTTTGTTTTGCTGATTCCTGGTTTGCCAGCCAGCTTTTGGTTCTTATATTCATGAAGGACGGCTCTTCCTGAAACACAAGTGATTTGCAATTGAGTTCACCTTTTTTTGGTAGACATTCAAAATGAATGGGCTCATTTGCTTTTTTGCTGCCTTCATAACCCACACCTAAATCAAGTAGGAAAATGATGATATTATTATGATGTTATAATAATTCCCACGATTGGAATCCATTTTGCACTGTACACAGTTCAGCACCATGAATTGCCAAAACTCAGCCAGTTTTCCCAGCATGCCAGTTGGCCTTAAATGCCTCAGGAACCCATAGGAAGACCTGGAAAGGGAGAAGATCATCTGGGCTATGTTGCATCTTTAGCTTGAAACTGATGGATGGATGGATGGATGGATGAATGGCTGGATGGATGGATGGATGGCTGGATGGATGGATGGATGATGGATGATGGATGATGGATGGATGGACTGACACTGGTAACACCATGACTGACTGTAATATATACGTGAGAATAGCTGCTCTCCTCCAACCGTGAGGAAGATTTAGTGCCACCTGGAAATGTCGAGGGACATGCAACGTGTTGAATTTTACATAAAATCTGCCAAGGGCCACAAATGGGTGCGGACCAGGCCCACTTAACTGAGCTATAACCTCCAAATATCATACAGAAACCTCCTAACCTCGAGTCAAAAGGCTTAGACTATATGGGAAGGTACAGTATGTCTGCCTGCACACCATAAAGTACACACACACACATACACATAGACAACTACTTGCTGATGTGCCTGTATATATTTCCCCATGCGCTTCATCTCAAGCAATTTATAGAGACAGAGACAGCTGGCCCCCTTTTTATTGCCTTAACTGAATCAGAGCAGACTTTCCTGTTAGATTGCACCTCCTTTTTTTCCCTCCCCGGGGCGAGAGCGGAGGTGGAACTTCTCTATTAAAGGTTAGATTTCTCTCTGTACTTAATACATTATGAAAAACCGAAGAACTAACATTTAACATTCATGTCCCACAAAGGTGCAACCCCCATAATTAGACTTCTTTTTTATGACACATACTGTGTGTTTTTTTCAGTTTCTATAAAAATGAAGGGGGGATAAATTTAATGGCTATAATCAAAAGGTTATATGTGGCGCATGTTCTATCTGCTTTGTGTTGATTTTTTTAAAGAATAGAAGAATAGAAAGTTGCTCTAGGTAGCGCCTCTTCAGGATGGCATGGCTGTGTGGGCCTCATTTGCAAACTCCTTTCATTATTCATGTGTTTCATTATTCAGCTGTTCGTTTATTTGATCTGCAGCTAAGAGGTGTTAAGTCCTGTCGCTGGACTCACAAAATAAGATGGAAAATGTTTTGTTGTTCATTAAAACTAGCTTCAGTGTGGTGAAATGTGTCTGTATTAAATCCCTCCTGGCACATCTGTCCACCTCCCAGACGGTTCTGCCCTGTGTGTTAATCCAGATGTAGTTAAGCACCGGGCTCAACACCAACCTCGCCATCACAGGGCCAAACCAGACAGTCAGAGCAGCGTCGTAAACAAATGGTGTTTTATCTTCCTCTCCTGTGAAGGGAAGGTTTCTCCAATTTATCACATAAATTGTTATATGTTTCGAGTCATTCTGATAACAAAAGGGAAAATGTCAATATGATAAGTATGGGCCACATTCTGAGCCGGTACTTTCATCCGTGGGAATCTGCACATCTGTAGGAACTGATTCAGAGATGTCGAGTGGAGTTTTGTTTATTTTTTTTGACATTTTCTGCTTTACTTTGATAGTAGGGAGACAGACAGGACGGTCAGAGAAGAGAGAGAGAGAGAGAGAGAGAGAGAGAGAGGACAACATGCAGCAAAGGTCACAGGCCGGAATCGAACCATGGAACCTCATTCCAAATGCACAGATCATCATGTGGGTCCTAATACATTATACTTCCTGTTTAAAATACCCACAATCCACAGCACAAGACCTTTGATTCGTCAGGGAATCCCAACCATGGTAGATATGTGTTCTGGCCAGCCACCAGTTGAACCAGGATCCACGTGGAACTGAACCAAGACCTGCATTTTTTGGTGAACCATTTTTTTGGACTTTGGCACACTGCTTCAGAACAAACAGCTAGTGTATGTAATATAATGTATATAACAATGCCTTGAGTGATGAAATGAAGATGAGTTAAGCTGTGTAGCTGGAGGTGTAGATGTCACACAATCTGATGTGATTAGCTATATGTAGATATAGAGTAGCTATAGCAACAAACGTATATATTGTTTCGTGCAGACTCTTCACACACTCGTGTGTACACTTTGCATCAGCCTAGAGTAAGCAAAGTGTCAAACGATTTTTCCTGGTCATCCCAGCAACTGAACAAAATAAAATTGACCCCAAAGTGGCACAATTTGGCACAATGGTGGAATCAATGATAATTAAGTTTGATTTTATTGTGTGTCAGAATACTTCCAGCAAGCATTTTTCTCACTGTGGAGCAATGCTGAGACAGTATAAATATGGTGAAGGTTGTAGACAAGCTCAATCAGATTCTTTTTCGGGTCATCACAGTCATGAGAGTGGAGATATATATTTGCACGACTGTATATTCTCATTGTTGCGTAGTTCCTGCCGTCTTTTGTTTTATTGATGCTGAATATCTTTAGCCTAAGATAGTCCACCATCTCTAGATAGAGATGAATGCCTTTTCGACATGTGGACAGACCTCTTAAATGGTGAGTGCAATCCTCACCCTTACATTACCATACTCACACATGCACATTCACAGTTGTCCAGCAGGCAATCCACGGCTCCAGCATAATAAGCATCTTTCCATGTATCAAAGCTGAAAGCAGCGCAGATGGCCCCAAATAATACATAATGCAAGAGCCTTTGGTGCCTTTGTCAGGAAGTCCATTACAGTAATGTTGAGATCCAAGGTGTTCTTCGCAGCAGCAGCGCCCCACTCAGCAGCCCCGTTCACAAAAAGTCACCGTCTAATAGAAGAAGAGCTTCGCCTTGATGTCAAGTGCAATTTCTAGTCTGGCTGCGTTGCACTTTGTCCTATCAACTTACAAATGAGAGCGGCACAGGTAGGCACACATTTAAAGTGGCGGTGCAGCCGGGCGCGATTACACTGTCGGAATGGGTAAAAGCAAGACATACAAGTCTGTGCATGTGTGTGTTAAGGCTAATATCTGACTGAGGAGGAGGAGTAGATAGATGCTTAAAAAAAGCTGACAGCACAGTGAAAATAGGCCGGGAGAGTGGTATGAAAAAGTTGTTACAGCGTGGATGAGTGTGCGTTGTGGATGTTTTAATGTTGGAAGGACACTGATGACACAACCCAAACACCCCCCGCCCATTTATTGGTCAGTAAAACTACCAAAAGACATTTTAACAATTTCTGATGGGGAGATTTTAATTTTAATTGGATGTGAGACAACTGGAATCAAGATCAATAGCACACTCAAACACACAACAGACAAACAGCAAATTAATTTTAATTTGTAATACAAATATCAGTTTAACAACAACAGGAACATCTGCAGGAAGAACGATGATAATGTGGTTGTTTTTTTGTTGTTGCTACAGTTCTGCAGAGACTTTGGAATATATATTTCATTAGTTGCATATTCATATTTATTATAGATTATAGAAGCGCTCATGTGCAGACGCTTGTTTATGAAGAAACGATAAATCTAAAGAAAACTAAGTAACAAAGTTTGACTGATGTGAAATGAATGCACAATAAACAAATATGACTTTGAAACCTTGTTCTTATTAGCTGTAATATAATTAATCGTGAATTATAGTCGGCCAGTATATTGCCCTTGACGGGTGAATGCTCCTCTGTTCATGTACTAGAAGTAATGAAACACCTTAATGTACTTGTTCTTATACGACCTATGTAACAAAAGTCATTTCAATATTTGCTTAGATTTTTTAGATTTGCAGTCTGCGTAAATAACAGTCAAAAACTGCAGTGGAAAAACAATTTCTACGGCAGGAGTTGGTCTCCCTCCGTAACGTAACACAAACAGCTTTTTGTCATTTGTGACCTGCCCTGTCAAGTTGCACACACACCAATTTTGCAGTCACTAATTAATTTTCCAAATCAAGGCCAATCCCTGCCCTAGTCGACAACTACGGCCATGGAAACGGACTTAATAGTTTGGAATCTAATTGTATCTATTAGATCTAATTGGAAAATAATTTCCTCCGGTGCTTGAGGACATTCATTAATATCCTCGTACACACATTGTATATAGTCCAAACGCACAACAGCTCTGTCACTGTTCACTGAATCACACGTGATGGCTAATCAGAGACCAACAGTGTCTGCTGGTGTGTGTGTGTGTATATACAAAAAGCAAGAAGGGGGAAGGGCAGAGAGAGAGAGAGAGGCAGATTAGTTTGGATGTTACTCGCTGGGATTTTTTTTGAGTTTCATCTTTAAATTTTTATAATTCTCCCAGATTAAATACATTTATCATAATAGTTGAAGTACTTTTACACAGTATGCACATATGTTTAGCCAATAATCCCATTTGACACTGGACTTTCACGTACACCTGACAGTAGGAAGGAATAGGAAGTTTGCATGAGTCAGACCACACCTACTGTACGTACGGTGCGGCAGATCTGATAACATTCCAATTACGAAACGTTCTCCGAGCATTTACAGCTTTCGTTAATGCGCAATCTCAATATCAAGATAACAAGATTGTACGAGTGTGTTACTGCGAGGTGTGAATGGGACCGTTAAGTCACGACAATAAAACGACAAGGCAGAATAAAACATTCAAGGCTTCAGATTGTAAGTGTATATTTAGTGCCCACCAGCAACGATGCGAACCCTGAGACTGTGGATGTGCGCGGTAGCTGTCTAAACTTCCACGTGCTGTTTAGCGATGAAAGTGATACGAGTAAGAGAAGACAAATTGAACGACTCCATCAGGATCAGCTCGCCCCTCAGGTCCAAACATACAGCACATATATCACATAACTGGACAGGTATTTTCCACCCCTGCTCATGTAACACGATGTAATATTTACTAATGTAATATGTACGTTCCACTCCGGCTCCCTTTGCCAGGTAGTAAAGGAGGCCGTAAGGGTTCTTTTCCCTTAAGTGGATTACGTTTCTTCAAGCACAGTAGCTCAATACTTCATTCATTCATCCATCACTTCATCCGTTTTCACCACTTATCCAAGTTGCAAAGGCAGCGTGCGGTAAAATGCTGTCCAGATGTTCTCCAGCTCCTCCTCGGGGCATTTTCTAAATGTTACCGGGGACAGATGGGGTATACAACGCGATCTCTCAACGCACAGTGTTTTGGGTCTGATTCCAGCTGGTTGCTCTCAGGATACCTAGACAACCATCAAGGAAGCGTCGTGATCCAGATGTCGGCACAACCTGTCCCGATGTCTGAGCGGTTCACCCTGTTAGTCTAAACACTCACAATCCGTCGGTTACTATGGCGACCAACCTATAGGGTGCTTTGCTTTGGGCTCGGCTCTGTCTTTAATGCATGCTGTATATAATGACTGCAGATGCCACAGCAGCACAGAAGGGTCGCTCCCGACAAGCAAGTGGGCCTTGTATGGTTACCTCGGCTGTCGGTGTATGAATGGGTGAATGTGAGGCAAACATTGTAAAGCGCTTTGAGTGGTCTACAGACTAGAAAAGTGCTATATAAATGCAGTCCATTTACCATTTACATGTCCGCCTCAACCATCTGACAAAAGAAACAGAGCAACACCAGCCATCAAAATCAGAGATTCAACAGCCTGCGCGTTTTTTTTGGCTCGACCTTATCGTTACAATCACAAACAAACGACGACAAAGTCACCTTAACCTTTATTGTTTTCTCTCACTGCAGCTATAAAATGAGAAATTTGACAGAAGATTGCGTTCATATTTCTAGAAACAATCATGGTGGAGAGAGACAAAGATAGTCAGACCCATCTCCCTCTCTCTCTTTGTCTCCATTGCCTCTCAGTGCTATGCAAATGCACTTTTATGGAGAGCAGAATCACACATGAGGGTATGCATGCATATCGGCGTGCGCTTATGCGCGGTCCTCTTAAAATAACAGGTTTAGAAGATGAATGACCTTGGCAGAGACGGTGGAATAACAGTGTGGTGGGAAAGGATGGGAGATGAATGGATTCCCCGTGTCTTTGTTTGCACGGTCCCAGCGGGGCCCTGTTAGGGCTTACATAAGGATCGATGTATCAGATGTTTAGGAGCATTTTAAATAATTAGCAGAGCGAGGCCCTGGAATTAAACTAGCTCCGTACCTTTCTCTCTCCCCCCTCCCCCCACATGCCTTTCATGTATCAGGTGGCCTGAGGGTCTGAGCGGTATTTCAGAGAATCATTAACCAGATATGAGTCCTTTGAGATGACTGTGGCTGTCGCTCTGTGAAATGTAAGAAGCAATACTTTTTCTCACGTTAGCTGAGGAGAGAAAGGGAGAAGATGGAGGAGGGGGGAAAAAAAGAGATGTGATGACAGACGGAGGGCGTGAAAAAAGGAGATACAAAAGAAAGAAATGATTTAGATTCAGATACAGAAAGTCAAATTCTTCCAAGGGATCCACAACAAGTTAGGGATCATGGAGAGTGCAGTGGAAGTCTGACGGTTGAACAGAACAATGCGGACTAAACGCACGTTTATCTCAAGAAATGGAGAATCATAATAAATAATAGAATAGAAATAAGAAGAACAATCCATCTATTCATTTCTGTTCCACTTGCTCTCTCTCTCTTTCTTTGTTTTGCCACTTTATGACACAAGAAGTCTCATCCACACTGCCAGGCCTCTCTCTCTCTTTGCCTTTCTTTCAGGCAGGATCTCTTTTAACCGGAGTTTAGTCATCCATCTTTCCTCTCAGCTCTTTGTACATCCTCGTTTCTTTTTCTCCAAACTGTATTCAATCCGTTTTTTGCTGAGCGCTGCAGCAGGTTTTGTCTATGTGTTTGTCTGTTTTCTCATTCTAAGCCGGCGAGGTTTTACCATCCCAGGCCTGTACTTTATCTTTCGCAATTACCAAACACTGGCATCCGTGTTGTCACTGCAGTGAGAAGAAAAGCAATAATCATAGGCATATTTAAGTTGAAACAAAGTTCAAACGAGTTACTGTACCGAGAGAGAGAGTGAGAGAGCTGGACTGGCTGCATGGAATGACAAGCGTTCGTGTTAGACCTTCCAGCTGCAGCCTCACACTTTGGCGAGTTCAAACTGTAGCAAGAATAGAACATCTGGAAGTTGTAAACTAATAACCAAAAGTCCAATAATATTTCACGATCCTCCTCAGACGTCCTGGAGTGACTCCATCGATAAAGCTGACTCGAAGACATAATCTACGACGCCCCCTTTTTACAGAATATAAAGTCACCAACAACACCAGGTCACTATCGAGATTAACAGCTAACTCATCAATATGGAGGTCGCTGTCCCTGCACAAAGAATTCAAACCCCAACCCTTCACCCCCACCAACGTACACCTGACTAATGCATCACCACAGATTGTAGCGTTTTCTGCCCGCCCCCACGCGTCCCCGTTTCCGTGCTGCTGATCCACATTGGCACATTTTCATCAAAGGTACCGTTAGCTTGAATGTCACCTTAAGGGCATTCATGCATGTGAGTTCCTGGCCTTGCTTCCCCGCCGCTCCTTTCCACACACTTCCCTCATTTGCATGTCCCGTGAGCGGACCGCCGTGTTAAAAGGGGGACCTGCTGGAGTAAGACCGACTCTAGATGGGCGGTCAGTTTTCACAGCATTCTTCTCTGGGTCGATCACGACACGTATGACAGGTACGGTTAGCGGAGACATATCCGTAGCATTTAATCCCTTAATACTCGGTCGGTGTCGTGCTTCAAACTGCCTCTTCCTCCAGTGTGAGTTTGTTTCTCCTAAGCCTCCTCCAGTGCACTGGGACTCAACACTTTTGACAGCTGTTCCAGCTCTTCTTTTTACACTCGGGACCACATTGTCATGTTCTGAAATTGTTTACCCTAACCATTTTTCTTTCCGTTTTTTACTGTTGCTGCTCTCCTCTTAAAACTACAAGCTCTGCGGCTGTAGATAACACTAATGCCGTGACGGAAATGGGATTCCGGTGCGCTTATCAAACCTACGGTGACTTTATGATGAGTTTACATTTACTGTCAAGTTTTATACATGTGGCCCATTGTCTTTTCTTTCCATATTGACAGTGGTCCTTTGTCTGCAGTTTAATCTAATTATCTTCCTGTACAGCATCTTTTTTTTTTTTTTACGTTAAACTCTGTCCTTGAGTTTTATGAAAAGGCACACATGAAATAAACGGCAGATAGCATCGTTAAAACCAGGTGTAGCTAGAATATTTTCTCATTTGCATGTCAGGTTGTTCATAAATCACCTTACATACACACACACACACACACACACACTCAAACCCCACCTTGACAACAAGCTTTGTGCGTTTCCGTAAACAGATCAGAATCAGGCGTTTCACCCCTTCAGCATTCAGCCCGTTTGAATCACAGCTTGCTGAGGTTCGATTGGACCGGCGAGAACGTAATGATTTCATTGAGCTACGGACCAAAACTCTAAATGGAAACCAAGTCTAAGACTCCCTGGAACAGGCAGGCAATGTTATAGCAATAAGATGTCAATGTTTTCTTAACAGATGTTTCTAGGTGAGCATCTCCTCTTCCTTTCATCTTTTCCTTTCTCATTTAGGAGGGAGGGGAGGGGAACACACAGAGGACGGACGTGACAAACAAAGGGAAATTATTTCATCTTATTTTCCAGTGAATCTTTTGGTTCTCTCTGTTACTTTACTACATACAGGGCTTACTTCTTCATCAGGTTTTCTCATAAACTGCATGACTTTTTCCTGCCATCTTCGTTGACTATATCAACGTTTGTTCAAATCTCCTGACAGCATGAAAATGTAAGAGTAGAGTTTTACAGGAAACATATATGATGTATTGTTGCATGTTTTATCGTTTTGATTCTTCCTGTTGGAGAGGAAAGTCAACTCCACCACTCCACTTTGGGGGCGTGAACGTGGGGAGATGTACAAGTACGGTGTGACTGGCCTCAGCTCCTCCTCAGGGACCGTGTATTCTTCTGTCAGCATTGGGTCTTTTTTGTCATTTCCTTGTCGTAAATGTGTTTCAAAATTCTATAGTATTCTTATTTTACTGTAATAAAACAACCTCAAGTTCATAATTTTTCTGTTTGTGATTATAGAATGCATTTATTTCTCCCACCCCTAATACACTCTTTACATTAGTGACGTACACTGGCTCACCTGCGTGGATTATTGGATGGATCTCAGTGAATACATTCCCTAACAACGGCCACTTGTGGGCCCACAGCATCATTCTGTTTCATCCCCTACGGAGTTTGCGGTGATTCATAATCCATGCAAAGTACTAAAGCGCCTTTCAAATGGTTACAGCTACAACAATAATAATAAAGAAAAAACATTATTAGATTGAAATTGTGTCTAAAAACCTCATTTTTTATCGTCAAGCTGCAAAAATGGATGCAGGGACATACAGAACACGATGTAAACAGCGATCGACACGAGCGATGCTGTGTTCAAAGATAAACACCTCACACATACAAGCGGCAGGTGTTCGCTCTGTGTTTACCATACCAGGCAATGCATCCTTATTGATCACCCTGTTGCTCAGAGATCTGAGACCACTGAGTCAATTTCTCAACATGAGAGACTCTTTCATGTTTTCCCAGCTGCACGGTGCTGCTGTTGTGAACCGCCTGCAGGGAGCGTGATGGGCGAAGGAAAATAAAGCAAATAACCAGGTTGGAACAATGATTTCACCCTGGAATTAAGTTGGTTAACAAAGGCTCCGATTCTGAAGAATTCTCTCACTGTGTCTCCTGCTTCTTTTTTTTTGTGTGTGTCTATATGCATGTGTATGTGTGTTTAATTATGTCGGGCAAAAAACGAAAATGGAGAGGAGACCGCCACGAGGCCTACAGATCCTCAGCACACAAGCACAGTTGTGTTATTGCTCCGAGCCACGGTTGAACTCATTATCAAGGAGTGAGATGGGGAAAAAAAGGAGGAGAAAAAAAGGTCACGTTTGTCTCTTAATACAAGGAGCCGAGATTCACTCAGGGCATCGAACATAAACAACTTTGTTTTATTGATGAAAATAACACAGATGTGTTAAGGGGCTTTCATCCAGAATTAATAGATGTGGAATACTGTACCACATAATGAACGGTCAGCTCCTCTGAAGATGTAAATATATTGATCTGTGTACGTCTGCGTGTTCCAGAAAACCAGATTAAAGCATTTAAAATCAATCCAGCATCCATTTTCTGAGCAATTATCCAGGTCACGGCTGCAGCAGCCACGCGAAAAAAAATGTCTTTTCACCATAAG
>OMNV01017420.1:6894-17189 GCA_900303265.1 Brotula barbata
TGGGGGGGGGGGGTGGTTCGTCATGGTAAATACTTTTTCGAAGGAGTTTTTGTAATTATTGGTAAGTTTCAAAAGTAGTTGGTTTCCAAAAATAAATTCCCTCATGCAACAATTTAGTTCTGATTGAAGAACAAATACGTCACTACATGTGTTATCTGTTGAATTAACATAATCTAACACACTGCTTCAGCACAGTACGTACGTACAGAACTACTGAAATATTATCTTGGAAGCGACCCTTTTTGTCCCTTTGAGCGCACCGTAGAACAGGAAGCGCTGACCAGGCTTCAGAGCAAAACATAAATTATTTGAAGGGAAAATATCTGTAAATCTGTATGACTGGAAATGGGCAATATAAACCAAACGTTACCGACTAACGTTACACGATGCGTATTTTTTCAAACCGATTCAGAGGACTATCGATGTGTAAGTAATGCAAGTGTAGCCTCTCTGTTAGTGTTTGTCAGCTAACACCATAACGTGACTGTTAGCTTGCAGGGTTTCGCTGGTAATGCTAATAACTGACATCAGTCAAAAATGATGCTATCTCCGCTAATTAGTGTAAGAATTCGGGCGTGATGCTAACTGTAACATTGTTGCTGAGCTTTCCCGTGCACTCAATCGCTATTTAATATGTCAGCAGAAAACATAATTAGACAGTTGTCTCATATGATGGCTGAGAGTTAATTTGGTTCTTGATGACTCGAAACTGCAGATGCATGCATGCAGGGACGAGGTGTCGCTTTTAATTAATGCGAGTTATTACGTTTTTACGTCGTCTTTTTTCTTTTTCTTTCTTTCTTTCTTTCTTTTTTTTTTTTAGAAATTGCTAGCTACAAAAACCAACAGCAGACGTATAAGGCAAGGGACATGTATAATAAATAAAATCGGTAATAGCTGCATTCCATTTAGCCTTACAAGAGTCAGCTAGCTGGCATGCAAGAGAGCTGTTAATGCTACATATCATGCAGCATTAATGGCTTATTTTTATAGAGATGAATCATTGCCAAGTACTTTTCCTGCTGTGGCTAAGTGCATCACAACAAAATAAACACCTACAAGTGAATATGAATAAGTACATGCAGGTGGTCACAATAACCCCAAATATATTATATTTCACTTAAGATTTGAAAGAGTTTTCAACATTTGAAACAGTCATCGTTTTGAAATGTTGCTGACTTAACCTCTTGAACTCTGGACTAACTACTATAAAGTTTTATATTCAACTGTCCAATGTCTCCAAAGATACCAAAGATGTATTTTGAAGAAATCTGGATTAACGATACTTAACACATTAGGAACAAGGGGAATTTCGAGAAGAGGTTTTTGAATGATGACTCATGCTGTCAGCCTATTGTTGTTGTGCTTCTGAGGAGAACACACAATATGTGTTCATCCAAGTCCGACACGTAACGAAAGAGAACTATGTCAGTAGAAGAATGTTGCAGTGCCGCTGTCTTGTCTTGCTTACAGCTCCAATAAGTATGCAATGCAATGCAGAAAAGACCGCCATCTACATGAAAGCTGTCCATAACACTGTCATGAAAACTATGAGTTACATACGTATGACATACATAGATACAATTTGTCAAAATCTGTCAAAAATTCCCAGCTTGAGTTTGGTATCGGACAGTAACAGCTACAATAAGCTTCTAACACGACTTCCTTATTTTATTAATTTTTATCAGTATTTGTGAAAATAATGAGGATAGCCATAATGCCCTTTGTAATTTATCATATAATATTTCATGATAGTGGAGTGTCAGTAAATAACTGGGATTAATCACCAAATGACTTAAAAGTCAGCCTGTGTGCTATAAGCAGTCTGCAACATTTGGTCTTTTCAGTGTCAATGGTGCAACTTCACAGATTTAAGTGTTGGGTATAAATGGTTACCATAGCTGATGATTTTCTTATTTCCTGCGCTCCTTAAGAAAGCTTTGCTCATTTACTTTACTTTTAATTCAGCATAAGTTAGAGCATTGTAAATCTGATTTAGGATTTATGAGGGACAGAAACCAAATGCCTATTTGACCTCAATATAGTTAAATAAATTGATGAAGTTGCAGGATTTAACCATACACTATATTTGTTCATTGCATTATGTCCTCAATTATCTTATCCTTCAAAAAGAACCAGATATGGGTGCAAAGAGTTTGAGACTTCAGTTGCGTGCCACCATATCAGTGTAAAGCAATGATGCAGCAATCATGTCTGTATTAAAGCAAATCGGATTCTTAGTTAAAGCTGGTTTAACCAGAAAAAAATGACAGGTGAAAAGTCAGGTTGAAGGCAGTTTATGTATGTAAAAGTTCATAGCTGTGATGTTGCACATCTCTCCTGTTATACTCCTTCCAAAACCTTCAGACATATTTCAGATTCTCCCCATTCCTACTTTCTTTTTCTCTTGTTCTCTGATTAATGTAAGAGCGGTCTGGGGTTACTTGTAGCTTTATGCAACAGTACTCAGCTGTCATTTAGAAGTTCTCTGTCTTCCTTAGCATGTTAAAATAGGTCAAAGGCATAAGGTGGTAACATGATGGTTTTGATTTTGTGCACCTGTAAAGCAAGAGGCATGTGTTATTTCTCAGTTAATTGCAAACAGTACATTTCCTCACACATGCCCCAAATGTGCAAATACCATTTAAGAGTAGTTCCCTAAATTGCACATGTACACAAAGGAGATGCTTGAACAAATAGTTATCTTCGCAACCCAGTAATTTCAGAGCTTATGATTATGTATTAATTATAATACGCAGGCACTGTGTTTTACATACAACTGAACTAGTACACACAATCCTTGTACACACAATGCTCCTAGTTTAATTGTGTATTTACACCTCCTTGATTGTGGGAGTAACAAATCTAAACTCTGCACATGTCAGTAAACAGATGTCTTCCATCCTACTCTGATTTAATGGACAAAGTGCCACATTGTTCTCTACATTTATCTGTAATATAATAAACCATATCCACTTTTCCTTGCTTAGAAGCTGTTTCACTATCATTTCAGAGTTGATAAGCAACTCTGCACCATTCTGCATTCCCTACTAGCATGGAGGGGCAATAAAAACAGCTGCAGTTCCTATGTAGAAAAATACTGTACATTGTGTTACCGGACCTGTTCGTTCATAGTTTCATCTGATGTCTTTTGATGTATAGTGGAGCTTTACGAACTGGTTAGGTTGACGTACTACTTTAACAGCTTGCTTTTGTTAATAGTGTCAATGGCTTTGGTGGTAATGTTTTGTTTCTCATTTGCAGGTGGTGATTTTAACGGTAAAACGAGCTACAGGGACCTTCTCCTTAGTAGGATGGTGAATATGCCCTCAAATGTTCCCTTTGTTTAGTTGTAGCTTGTATTGAACTTCTAAGTTTTATTCAATGTCATACAGCTTCATTAACCATGGATGTATAAAATGTGGGGATATGGAGGATTTTGATCAAAGGCAAGCCAATGTTAAGCTTTAATATGAGAGTAATAGCAGAGAATTCCATGTAACTTTTAAGGAAGAGGTAACCGTAATAACTTGGCCAAGGTGAGGGCACATAACACATCTACATAACAGACACTTAAAGACCTGTAAACAGACTGAAGTTGACAAAGATTTAAATTGTCATACATTGATTAACAGACTTAATTTAGATGAACACTATTGCCTTTCCCACCCTTACCCGTCACCTCATCTGTCTTGTAATATAATTACAGAATTCATGTATAGAAAATGAACGACTGAATCCTGTCAACACTTGACTTCAGCTTTTTAACCCTTTTTTTTTATATGACCTTCAGCTTTGGAGGGGACATTAAATATGTTTTGCAAGAGAGAGCATTTACACAACCTAGAGTACACACAACATGAACTGAAATTGATTAAAACCACCAGAACTAAACAGTTGTGATTTCTCCCGCTTTCAATAGAAATGAGATAGTACTTGTCCAGTCTTATGGCCATTTCCCAGTCTGTAAATGGAAGACATCACCTAAAACATAAATATTAAGCACTGTAGTGGCGTATTTTGACTTTGTTATATTACACCACTGGAACATTTCCATTGATTTGACATTCACAGCGTTTCCTTTTTGGCAGGAGACATGCACCTTGTTGTGGAGATTTTTATGGGCTTAGTCTAAACAAAGCTTATTGGTGGAGCTGTGTGAACAGTTGTTAGTTATTACAATATATTCATGTGTACAGAAGGAACTGGCCTGTCTAGTTCAAAGTGTTCACTCCACTTCCTCTCTCCACAGTGTCTTCATGCTGTTTGTTATCTGGTTGCTACGCAGGTATCACTCTCTGGCTCAGGTAAAATTCCACCACAAGCATGCGTTTATGTGTTGGTCTGCCTTTGAGCATTTCTGTTTGCTTCCATGCCACTGGAAATCTGTTCAATTAGTCACGGCAAATCTTGTCATAATTGAACACAATTAAAATGCCCAAATTAATCAATTATGGGCTTAATTGACCCATGGTCTTTTTGTTGTAATGACTACTGTCTTAGAGTGTTTTTCCTCTCCAAGTGAAGGAGCTGGTATCATGTGCTAAATTATATTCTTGATTCCACAGACCTCTTTTCGACAAAGGTTTTTTTGGACATTACTGTTTGTTTGAGGTGTGTGATTGAAAGGCTTGTGTGTGCCTGTTTGAAGCCTGTCTAGCTGGTTCGTCAGGTTGAGCAGTGCTTCACGTTATCCTTTTAATCTGAAGTAAATGAATGCCTTAAATGGTCCTCTGACAGATCCTATTACCTCTGGACCACAGAGCTCTGAGGACTAGGTCACAGAGTCTGACTTTACGTCCTCCTCCTCTTACTCTGCCCCCCTCCACCACATCAAACCTCACATCGTACCTCCATTCTCTTACAAAGGTTATCTGTCAGTCTTTATTCCTCTCTGCCCTCCTACGCTCTTTTTTTTCCCGTCTCCCTCTTCTCCTCCTCCGCTTCCGCTATAGGTTTAGCAGTTTTATTGGTGGACGGCAGTTGAGCATTTTGTGTGTGTGTGTGTATTATGCGGTGCTGTTTCTTTATTCAGATCTCTTTTATTCTGTATGCGACAGCCATAGTTAGTAACATCCTCCACCTCTATAGACCAAGTCAGGTTATTGTTTGCAGTTGGTGTGCATCGTAGCTACTCTCAAAATATTGTGCCGCACAGGTTATTGATCGATTTCACAAAAAAGTAGCCCAGTTTGTGGAGAAAGAAAGTTCTCTGCAATAATCGCTCTTATGTACTCTGTCTCCATGCAGAAAATGATTCTCAGCCTGACCATAGCAGCGTTCTGTGACAGCCTAGCATATGTCATGGTGAGTCATTCTTGTCTTCTTTATGACAAAACGCACACACGCATGGTGGTTTTTTATTGCTTGTGAAAATGGTGCCGTGTGTTCTCTGTCCATCCTCAGGGCGAGTCCCATCCAGGCGGCCCCCTGTGTCACTTCCAGGCCTTTTGGCTTACGTATTTTGGTAAGACAAAAGTCAATCTCAGTACAATATTCACAATATAGACAAGCTGATGTCCAGGAAGCAGGGATCCAACAGAAACATCTGTTGGAAGAGCTCATGCATCAGTATGGAAAATGATATTGCCTTGTCATTTTGTTTAGAGGTTGAGCATAAAATGTGTTTGTCTTTGTTTGTGCCATCTTGTACAATCTGCAGTAGGAAAAATATTACAGACAGCCCATGACACTACTACATTTTACCATAAATGCAGTATTTCTCACCAAATAGCATTTGCAATGTAATTTTAGCTTTATTTGACATATATTTTCCTCTAAAGTTACTTAAACCCCAAAGTTAATTTAAGGTTTGTCGAGGTGTAAAATACAGATATCTTTATTTCCATCGTCTATAATAAGAAACAGTATGATGCAGTAAAACATGGATGGAAACCTAGTTTATGATAAGTGGTGTGTCAAAGAAAGACAATACTTGATGGTGCATCGTGACATTATCCACAGTGCTCGCCTCCACCACAAAAGCTGAACCTACGGATGATAAATTTGCTTGAGGTTAGGCCATTTTTTGCCACGGAAACCTCTTCACCTCAGTATTATCTGTATAACAGAACACCTACGGTGCCACCTTAATCACATAGAAATATAATTACGTCTAACAAATTTCACATTGGGTTTTCTTATGCTTGAGGAACTAGAGTTACCAAATTAAGAAATTTTATAAATGAGGCAATTTAAAGGTTTGGGGGAGACATTGCTTATTTTTACGATGATATTGGACCCATATGTTTCCTCTTGGATTACCGAAGGAGCCCTTTATGCCGGAAAATGCAATTTGATTTGTCTGGAGGTTTTGAATTAGGTGAAGTGAAACCCTCAGCCATCTCATGTGACATCACATCTGATAAAGTTGAGAGGTATTAGTAGTTTATATGACCGATAAATGGACGACCCAGGCAGCTCAACTGTTTGTTGGAGTCAGGATCGTGCTGGTTGAATCTCTTTTCTCGGTTTGCATGTTGTCCCCACGTCTGCTTGGATCTCAACAAATCCACAAACGGGAATGAATGAGAATCTTAGTATGCGTTTGTCTGCCTCTGCCCTCTATGTGTCAGCCCAGTGATGGACTGTGACCTGTCCAGGCTGTAACCGCCATTGGCCCCCTCCCAGCTCCCCATCCCATGACCCTGAATAGGACAAGTGGGAATGGATGGTTGGATGGAATAGAGGCTGTATTGTTTGATCAACATTTTAAGTTTGGATTTATTGGCTCAAGTATTAGAGGAAGATTCTCACCGCTTCACGGCTACTCCCCTAATCATAATTTCATACACTCGTGCCAGGAAAAACACAGGTGTAGCTAATTACATTGACAACAACTGTTTTTCATTGAGGTGTGTCAGACCAGTATACATGCTTTGCATATGCTGCTGAATGGCACGGCTTTCTGACACGCAACACCTAAATGGAGCAGATCCATCAGTTACTGTTGTTAATTACACAGGTGCCTTCGCCTGCAATGACAATTCAAAGTGTCTGCTGTGAAAGGGTTCTACACCTGACACAAGCGTTTAATTTGGCTAAATGGGGCAAATGTATTGGTTCTCAATTAAGGGAAATGGGAAGCTTATTTTCCGGTGCAGCCTCACTTTGTGATTTGTACTGTTAAGATACGAGCATGATCTTTACTTAAAATCTTGCCTCACGCAGCTTTGAGCCATGCAAGCGTATTGAGGAATGGAATTAGTGTTAATTGCTTTGTGGGCTTAAGTTGCAAGTACAAGTGCAGTTAGTGCTGGCGTGCTGGCTGTTAATATGACACCAGGGCAGTTTTACTGGTCACCCAACCACCCCCTCACCCCAGCAAAAAACAGAAAAAGGACAAAAAAAAACCCCACACACATACACTAAGATGGATGCACAGTATATACACCGTAATTGGCTGTGAGATAGTGCTGCAGGGTTGGTGTATGTCACCGTGGTTTACCATTAGGCTTCTCAAGCTGAGGACAAATGGCTGCACATAAACACCAGCCCAACAGGCACTTTGTTCTTTTGCAAAGTGCAAAGTCTAGTGGGATCGCGCAGCGCAGCTCTTCTTTGAACTTTAAGGCCAGTAGAATTTTACAAAATCGTATTTGAAAAGGAGGAAAATGGCCACGGGGACAGCGTCAGGACAGGTGACGCAGCTGAGCTCTGTTCACGTAAAGCTCCGGCTGCCGCCTGGTTATGTAAGATTTGTTTGCTGTCACGTTCAGAATGATTTGTTTTGATAATGATGTCGACAGTCATCCTTCTCCCCTAATCATTGGGCGCCGGTCCTAAAGGGTTGTTCAGTGTGTGTGCGTTTGCATTTTATGCTATTGTGCGTACCTGTGGGGGTGGAGGTGTTTGAAAATGTCTATGCCGAGTATGTGGCTTTTAGAATCCATCATTCTGATGACTGGCCTTGCCTGTCAACACACACACACACACACACACACACACAGGCGATAGAAACCAGCTGAATGCAAAGACAGAAAAGGGATCGTGAGCTTTTGAGCCTCCCTTCCTTGTCTTTATAACATATTAATTTTTCACACACTGCTGACTGCACCATCATTTCCCATTCAAAGTTTCCTCTTCTTTCTTTTCAGTTTCTATCCATTTGAACCCCCTCCCCCTCATTTTCTTCCCCTTTCTTTCTCTCCTGGCCCCACTCTTGTGCTATCTCCCTCTGCTTTTTCACAGTTCATCATTATCTCTCTCTGAGCTCCCCCTCTCATCCATCACCGTAAGCCACAGGTTTCCCTCATATTACTGCAGAATGGGGAATCATTTATCATACAAGAGGAGCGCACTCACACTATCACACTCGCACGCTTGTGTGTGTTCGGAGACACACTTGCAGGTGCATGTTGTGTGGCAGGGAGCTGTTTTGTATTGTGACCTTGGGGCTTCTTTCTCTCTCTCTCTCTGCCTACAGACTGGAGTGCCTTGGCCTGGGTTTGCCTCATCACACTGAATCTGTACCTTAACCTGGTCAGAGAGATGAGCACTAACAGATATGAGATGTGAGTGGTGGACATTTTGGTTTTTTTTTCGCACACACACAGACGGCCTCTCCAGTTTTCCTGAGAGATCAAGTAATCGACAAATCTAGCGAGCAAGCAAAAACCTGAGTGAATCAGTCTGCCAGAGGAGATTTCAAAGAAAACAACCGGTGTCTTAAGCACAGAGAGGGTTTTGAGTCCAAAGTCCTGATTTTGTGTGCACTCTGTTCTAAGTGTGCTCTCAGCTGATCGAGAGGGTTGGACAGCGAGAAAAGGCTCGTAGAATTCCTCTTGTGTCCTAAAAACATTGATTGCCCTCAGATTTCTGCCCCTGCTCGGTCTCAAAACTTGTTCTGCTCTGTTGATTCTACCCCGAACGTTCAAATTTTGACTGGCAGATTGATTAGCATGAGTTTTGTGCTCACTGGATGATTTTTGTCTTTAATAAACTTCCATATTTCCTGATCTGTTGTTTCCATCTGTGTGCGTCTACCTCCATCTCCTCCTTTGATTATATAGCTGTCTCTTTGTTTTGTTGTGTCAGTGCCTCGCTGTGTCAATGAGCTGCCTGTGTGTGGCTGTGTGTGTGTGTGTGTGTGTGTGTGCGCGCGTGTCTGTGTCTCGCTGTGTCAATGAGCTGCTTGTGTGTGTGTGTGTGTGTGTGTGTGTGTGTGTGTGTGTGTGTGTGTTTGGACTGCCAGAGCATGTGTCTCCCCCAAGAGCTTTGACAGCCCCCCTCCTCTTCCCTTTCTGTTCCAGACAGCCGACGCTCTAATTGAAAAGGGAGTGAGTGTCAGCTGTTAAGTGTGTGTTGTGTGTGTGTGTGAGTGTGTGAGCACCCATCTTCACGCTTTGTGGCTCTGTTTCTGTCGCTCAAACTCCCATGAGCGCTCTCCAGTGCGAGTGTGAATTTGTGTGTGTGCGTGTGTGTGCGTGCGTGTGTGTATGTGGATTGCTTGTGTGAGCGAGATATTTTCTTATTTTCCATTATTTCCAACACAAACACACACACACACACACATTGTTTAAAAAAAGCCTTATGCACACTGTGGGTGTAAAAAGTACCAGGTTTAGCATGCTATACTGTTTGCAAAGTTGATTGTTCATGCTTGTATCCAGCAGACGTGCTTATGTCTCCTACCTTTCAGTGTGTATGCGTGTGTTTGTGTGTGTGCTGAGCTGGGCTGGTAAAAGGACGTGGATCCCCCCTTGGGAGTTTCCCAGCATCGATTAGCGATAAGCCAGACGATATAATAGTGGTATAACTCAGGAGGAGACGGCTTTATGGGAGCCGGGAAGGGGCCAGCTGGGGGGCCGAAATCGCTTCACTCCGGCGCCTTATCAGCTGCACACCTCTTATGGGTCCAATGGGAGCCTAAGGTGGGAAAGAGTGTATATGTGCAATTTTGCGTGTGGCGTGTGTCACACGTGGGCTGCAGGGAGAGCAGTCTGGGGCAAAAACGCGGAGCTCTAATAGATTGGAGCGTGGCGAGGACACGGTGTCAGGGAGGCTGTCACGTATTAGCCGTGCAGGTGAGCTGTATGTGTTTAGGCAGGCGGGTATGTGGTGCTGCATGCATGCACAATTACCCCGCAGCTTCCTTAGCCACTCAACCTTTCTCCTTCGCGCACGCACGCACACACACACACACACACACACACACGCTCAGCGGAGACACAGTGTGATGGTTTATGAATGAACAAATCGCTGGAGGAGATGGAGAACGGAGGATGAATGATCTGAGAGTGGATGGAGTAGATGCAAAAAGCGAGGCAAAGCGTGCGTGCATGCGCGTGCGTGTG
>OMNV01017427.1:6639-23855 GCA_900303265.1 Brotula barbata
CAGGGTTTACATCAACCCATAGCTTCTGGCATCGGATACAAAATAAGAGTGTGTTAAAATAAATCATTACTCTTAGCAAGCAGACGCACACACACACACACACACACACACACACACACTTTAAATCATTAGCTGACACAGACAAGGATAAACTTCTTTCCTATCATCATCAAATTCTCGCAAATGTACCTCCAAGGAGACACGCAAATAAGATCTTATGACAAGTAATGTGAGGTATTACAACTAGAGGGGCCCATGTCTGAATGTGTGTGTGTGCCAGACAGGAGCCGCAGGCTGAGCTCATCGAGGAGCTCTTCACTCTGCGCCTCCCTCTAACTGGCCTGTCTATTGCCGTGTGCCGCCGTGCAATTGAGGGCAAAAGAGCGCCAGGCCGTAAAGTCTCTCTCTCTCTCTCTCTCATCTCGCTCTTCCCATGCAGTCCTCCTCATCCCCAACTCCCATCACTCCATCATCATCCTTGGCATCCCTGTCAGAGATGGAGGAGAGGAGCAGCTCCTCTTCCATAATTCCTATCATTATCGCGGTGAGGTCATTCCGACTCGGTGGCTCTTGCTGCAGTCCAAAGCTGATTGTGTGAAACGTCATCTGTTTGCCTGTGGTGCAACCTGTAAAACCAAAGGCGCCACAAATCATAACCTACCAGCAGAGGGCCGTTATTATCAGCCGATATCGCATGATCGCATATACATCTGGATCTGCATTAAGGTTACCACATACTATGAAGACATATGGAGCAGGTCATCTATCTATCTATCTATCTATCTATCTATCTATCTATCTATCTATCTATCTATCTATCTATCTATCTATCTATCTAGATCCTTGCTTGTGTTGTTGTAATTCTCATGTGTACGTCGCTTTGGATAAAAGCGTCTGCTATATGCGAATTGTAATTGTAATAATGACAAAATTTGTACGTGTCATGTCTCAGTACAACTCTAAAGTAACCAAATCTGAGGGATATTTGCAAATATTACATCATAATGCCTGATGTCGGCCTTTAAAGACCCACTACTGCACACTGCACCACCTGGAAGTGACTGAAAAAAAGGTTTCTGCTGCTCCAACAAACATGCTTTGTTTTTAATTACCTTCCAATATTTTCAAGTAAAAACCAGACAAGCCACAAGCGCGTGTCTCTTTGATTACTTTTCAATATAAATGATTTGCTCATGGATGAAATGATTGATGGTTTATGTTGTTACCACAGATATCCACACTTGGCTCCACAGCGGTCCGCAGATTAATACTATAAATCAGAGACAGGCTTCGCCGCATAACAACAGAGTGCATGAATCTCACCGGGGACGGTGTAACACCAACTGAGTTGTCTTTAGTCAACTAACACCCTGGCTCCTGGCCTGGGCCTCCAGACAATCTTTGCACTGTGGGACCTTCATTGTGCACTAAGGGCTCATAAATCTGGAAGCTTCAACTCTCCAGAGTCACCTTTCAATGCGTTTAGGGTTGGGATACTGTAAACCCTATAAGAGCTGAGGAAAACTGATCTGGGAAGTTTGCACGAAAGTTGTGGGTTGAACATCCCCTTCAGCACCAGATGCTGCTCTGAAACAGTACTCAGAAAAAAGGGTGTATTCCCCTAAAAGTCCTTAGGAGTCAAGAATTTGATTGGCTGTAACAGCACTGCAATGTGTGACATTTAACACAACGCGCAGCATGGCGCTGATGCAGCATCAGCCCCGAGGCCTAGAACGCTAGAACAGTCCTGGTCAGAAACAAAAAAATAACAAAAACTCAAAACCTAATCCTTGAAAATCGCTTTGGCATTGAATCTGGGCTTTGACTACTTTTGCCGTGCTTAACATATCAGCTTCTCCAAATACAATGTCCGGTACATGCATCTGGGAAGCATCATTGGAATTAATACCACGTTGCAGGAGGGGGGAAAAAAAGCCTCCGCGGTTTCTGCACGTTGGAGTCGGCTCACAATCAGACGGGGAGCGTTTGTAAACCTCATGCATCGGTACTCCGAGGGAAGATCAATGAAGCCGCAACCACACTGGACGTCTCGTACAATTGGGAGGGCATCAGGCGTGATCTGGTTGCAACTTGGGGGCGACCACAAGGCCATGTCATCGAAAATGAGCCAGTGAGAAATCCACCGTCTTCTGCTCACGAGAAATATTGGGTTCGGTTCCTGTGAGGGGAGGAAGTTTACGATATGAATAAATATCCTGATTAGAAGACACTGGCCCTTTCAAACTTTGTGTTGCTGGTCATCATTATACAATTTGCCCCAATTCTAAAAGGCCTCTTAGGGGGCTACCGTAGGCGATTTGTACATTTATTCACTCTCTCCAAACTGCCAAATGAACATACAGTATATCCAGTAGTCAGAGGAGTTTTGTGGGTTAAACCTGGTGCTTATCTCCTGCTCTTTTCCCACAATCTCTCCACGACAAACTGCCCATTTAAATGATTTTAGAATAATAACACTATCCACTCTTCTGTATATGTACTCGAATGTGTGTGTGTGTGTGTGTGTGTTTGACAGAGAGACTCACTTAAACAACAGACCCCAGGAGGAATCTTGGATTACAACCTAAAGCGATCTCTAAATTTTGCTAATTTGAAGTCAAAGACGTATCTACGTGATGTATAAAGGTTTGCCTTCTCGTGTTGCAAGACACAGTTGGCTTTTCAGCTGGAAGGGTGTCAGAGTCATTTTTCTATTTTGTGGTTTGTGAACAGATTACGTTCTCTCCCAGGGCTCCCAGAGCGAGAAGACTGTCTGTGAATGTGTGAGCTTGCATGCATGCATGTGTGTGTGTGTGTGTGTGAGTGTGTCAGTGTTTATGGTCCTCATTTTCTCATGTTTATGCTCCCAGAAGATTTTTGACAGCTTTTGAGTGCCAAGGTCCGAGCACGGGGGACAAAAACATTTGCTTATACTTAAGTCCCTCCCTGCTACAAATGCCCATTTAGACGCCACTGTTAGAACTCTTAATCCCTCTATCAAACTGCTGAGACACTGGATGGTGCCAGGCAGAAGCTTACTGTATAAATTACATTTTGGAAATGTTTTTCAGCCAAAATGACGTAAAGTAAGGACATGAAGGATGTCGACATTAATGCTGTAACAGCTGAAAAAAATGTCTTACTTCATTCTTCGAGTGCTGTTTGCTTTGGATCTGAAGGACACAGAGTACAGCAAACTGATGGATGGAGAGGGAGGGTTACGCTGTGTCCTACGACGATCAAAATGTGAATAAAGCATCCAAAAAGTCCATTAATGGATGAATGTTACATATAGTATCTGGCTTACAGTATTAAGGACAGTATGTTTAGTATGTAGGCTAAAGAGGGAAACATTTACAAAGATGCTGAAACATGAATAATTATTATAATGTTGTATCTATATTTATTTACATCTGTGGCAGAGTGGGAGAAAACCTCTTCACAGACAGAGTTTTGACATATTTCTACATAATTTATTTACTAAAATAGAAAGAAAGAGTGTCAGTCCATCAAATGTGTCAGTGTCATCGGTTTCCTGTATCATGAACATACTTAAGTATTGAAAGTAAAAGTAAAAGTGAAAGAATATGTGATCCTCGCTGTGTCATTTATACTCTCGTGATCCTCTTCAGATTAACTAAATTATAATCACAGGCAACACTCCACATGTCTTTAAAGATAAGATAAACTTTTCTGGTCCCACACCAGGAAATTCACAAATATGGTAAATAAATAAATATAAATATGATATAATATAAATAATATGGAGCATATCTTCACTTCCCAATCACTTTAATAAAGATTTCCAAACTTTATTTAAAGATGAGCTTGAACTTTGGAGGACACATTCAATGAGTTGGACGGTCATGAGTCCTCTATGTAGAGTTCTGTTTCAACTTCACATCTATTTAAAGTCAAACTATCACAAACAGGAAGAACTCAAAGTGATTCAATTCACTTTTATGCTCATCTCCCTGTCCGCATATTAAAAACATCACCTATTCTACAATCAAAGTTGACATAAGTAGTGACGTAATAGTTTAGATTTTCCTTCAGATACATAGTGATAATTTACAAAAAAAATACTCTAATAAAATGTACTGTAGTGAAGTATTTCTGCTTTACAGTATTTCTCGCTAAACAGATGTGAATACTGCAGTGCGAAATATACTCTTTATAAATAGATAAATACACAAAGCTGCGATCCACGAGGACCTGGATTGAGAGCCACTGTACACAAGATTTCATCAGCGCATCTTTTTTCTGTTGTATTCTTTTATTGCTTTAGATACACACAGCATTTTTTGAGTTGCAATCAACAGCATTCAAGCAAAGAAGAATCTGTAAGAGAATACACTACATGGGTCCAGGATTCTGGGCTGTATCTAACTTGTTGACAGAATTCATGGCTGTTAAGGGACACACGAGGATCACATCTGTGACCTTCAAATTACTTTTTCCAGTAAACCGCCCAGCTGTCTCGGATACTACTAGCCAGCGCCGCAGTGAGCAGAGCGGGACATTTCCTGCTGGGAAAACTGGGAGGAATGCACAGTATGTACGTGCTACTACTGTACATGTCCATTCTACATCTCCGCATCCAATGAGCGCCACACACAGCCATTCCAGTCCACACTTAAGGCAGGGACAGGTTTTGGGTTGCACTTTGCCCACTGGTTCACCCAAACTCTGCTCCGCATGGGTGGCAGGGATCCTTCAGCAGCTGGTAATTACTGCTGTAACACTGATGCTTACACTGGAGATTGGCTGCAACCGCTGAGCCAAGTGTCCACTGTGAACACCCCGTACAGAAGCTATATAGAAGAGCTACTGCTGCTATTAAAGTCATGTCTCATGTGTGAAAACTGTAACCTCACCATTACACAAGTTATTTCACATCTATAACTAAAAGTGAAAAACAACTTGTTCTGACACATTTTTATTTCCAAGGGACATCTGTGTTCCAGTGCTGCTGAAGTCCATGTCCAAGAGCCTGGGTGGGGGATTCCCCATTAGAGAAAGAAAACACTGGGGTGAGACCATGTTGTTTTGAAAACTGCATCACAACCAACACACACAAAAAGCCACAAAACAGGAGTAGCAGGGCCTGTGTAGTTGGCTTTAGACTAATAATCTCCTCCACTTGGAGGCAATTAGAACATACTGTGCCAAAAACCCCGGGCTAACACATCCAAAATTCCTGGATGAATCTTTTTGGCATCAACACATCTGTCCTGTAAGTGTGTGAATGTGTGTTTTTGCCTGTGCATATGTGCTCGACTGTATGTGGAGCAGAATGCAAACATCTGCACCGAGAGCAACAACCGCAAATGTAAACAATTAGAAGTCAATCACACGGTAAAGGCCAGAAAATGTGTGCATGCCTGCACACACTGAGGAGGATGATCAGGGGAGAGAGGAGATAATGCAGAAGGTGAGGAGAGTGGAGGATGGGCGAGGGAGAGGAGAGAAGCGAGGAGGACGGTCCAGCCATTAATCAAAGACATAGGTTTGGATGGTGTGCATGTGTGAGGTGACATGTGATAGGTTTGAATCACAAACACATGGATTCCCACATCGCACAGCACCCAGCATGCACGACCGGCAAATACAAACACAAATATGGGATTACAAGAGCCAAACAAACACTATGCACTATTTACATTCTCTCAAATACACACACACACATAAACCGTCCTGCGGTGAGGTCTTATCCCTGAGAGTTCTACCTCGCCAGAACCATTCTTGTACCCACAATGCACTGGTTTGTGAACCACATCAAGCAAACGGGGAGATTCGCTGTGGAGCAGCGGAGGCCAAGGCTTTACTGAACACATATGTTGATGGAACGAACGCAGGGGTGAGGGAAAGATCCCGAGCCCAAAGCCACGTGGCCTTTACACAACATTCACCAGCACTCAGCACTTTGTTTAGCAGCGCTGGGACCGAGCCTCCAAACACCGGGTCCATGTGCCAAACACCAGTCAGCCAGCCACAAGTCGGGAAAGCAAATGTCTCCTCACTCGCTGCTAGCCAGTGTTGTCCTTCTGTTTCTTGTTTTTTCTGCACAATACACATAATTTAGACTGCAAAAAGTATTGTCCGGGGGCCAGTTTCACAAACGATGTACAACACGGTCAGGGTGTCGTTCAGATTGCTGGCTACACAAGAACAAACACTGGCAGTCATGACTAACTGGCCGCACCAAAGCATTTATCAACTCCTAGTTTCCTCCAATGGTTTTCCGATCCAGCTATGAGCCACTTCCACTCAATCGCATTCGGCCTATTATCATGAAAACAATATAACAAGCTATTATATTTGTAAAGCAGCATAAATTTGGGAAGTCTCGGAAACAAAAACCTCATTTGTGCATGCTGGTGTGGTGCCATAGGCATGATGGGCCATAGATTTTGTTTCATTTTATGTGGATCAGTTAGTAAAGTGTAGCTAGATCTTCAACAGACACCGCCCTTTAAATCAATTCAGACTTATGTGTGTTTTCTTGAATTAACCAATTTATTTGTTGGTGTCACTCCAGCCTGTAATTCTGGCATGTCACAAAAGAAGGCGCTGGCACAGAGCTCCATTGAAAACATTTTCACTGATTTGGGTTGTTTTCGCTACAGCCTGCAGTACTACATTTGACCAGGGGGGCGTAGTAACGAGAGCACAGCGAACAGGAAGTGAGCCTCGTTCCTTTGTTTTGAAGCCATATTATAAATGCTAAATAACGTTAGATCAGTTCATGGTAGTCATTAATGTAATTGATTTAGTCATTTTTACAGGTGAGACATGAAACCACTAGTTATTACAGCAGTATTTGTTACAGTGTGGATGATGTTATTGAACCGTTTTTTGTGTTTTAAGTCAATATAGACTTAAGTGGTTTAGCTTAGCTTAGCTTAGCATAGGAAACCATGACTTGGTAGATACAAGCTGAGTAGCAAGTGCCAAACCCAATATAGCACATGAGTATATGCAGTTTAACCGTCGTCGGTATATAACAACGTTGTTTTATTTTATTTTGGTTTTTTTAGATGTATTTTTCTGATTAATGTAATAGATAATTTTGCCAAAGAAGTGAGCTTCTTGACATATTTCCTAGATCGGTTCATGTTAGTCATTAGTGTAATTGATTTATTAATATTTACAGATTTTGTAAATGAAATATGTGGCACGGGAGCAACACGGCTCCTTCTCTCTGTGCGTGCAGCACTGGTCATTCCAAGTTGAAACTGGCTATTTACCTATCAAAAAATTGGAACTGGGCGTTAAGATCTACTGAATGAATCCAGTGGAAAAAAAACAAAAGCCTGAGCTCAGTTTGCCAAAACTAACATGTTTTAACATCCTTTAATGAAGATAAATGAGGCGTTTCATTGTGAACCATTGGCCTCTCCACTTGCCGCTGCGTGCACACAGCTGGTAAGGCAACATGCAGCTGAGCAGCGGGCCTCCCTCTCCGAGCCAACGCTGCCGTGGGCTTCATTGCCTCCTTGCCACACTGACAACAACTCACAAAGTTATGGAACCGGCGCGACACCTTTTCTCCCGCTTGAACAACAGCAGAGTGAAAATGCTGTGGCGACGGTGTAAAAGATGAGAGAGAGAAATGAAGGGTAGAAGCACGTTAACTTGGCTCCACAAAGGCACGCAAATGCGGTCTGAGTCACAGGAAATTATGTCCTACCCAACCTCAACCAATACCAACAGAAAGAGAGTTCCATCAACTCCAGCTGGAAGCATCGCAACTCAGAGTAGCAGCCGCGCAGCTGTGACCACAGCCGACACAGAGGTGTCGTCCCCCAAAAGTGTTAGTGGTTGCAGAATTTATACAACATGTTTTGACTACTTCTTTGTTTACATCGTCTGTGGTTGTAATTAGTGGTAATTTTATAGTGAGACTTGTTAATGTGTTTCATTATTTCACCATGGATGCAGACAGATGTTGGATGAATTTAGCATTTCCAATGTCACGTCCTCTCTGATTTCATCAGCAGTTTCTAAGCGAGCTGCCCTTCCATTTTCAGCCTCTATCCAGGTCTCAGTTTTGGGTCTTTTCCACTACAGGGCTGGATTGTACCGAGCCGTGTCAAGCAGCAGGCTCCTTCCTTTTCCACTGCACTCAAGGTCGACTCAAGCCAAGCTGAAGCCAGCTGAAACCCCAGAGATAAAGCCACATTTTTACGAGATTTGGAGGGCTCTACGCGCACCGAGAGCTTCTATTAGGCATGCCTCTCAAGCAGTTCGTACGTCAGCAGAATTTCACTTTTAATTATGGGCTTTGCTGAAACAGATCAAAGAGCGGACACTGATTGATAAGTACTGAGCTTCTCCGCAGTGCAGTATTGAAACATCCTGATTAATGGTTTGCTTGATACACACACCGATGCGTCAACAAGGCAGAACGCCAGTACTTCTTTTTTCCACTTCAAGCTCTGGCTTGAGTCATTCAATACAAAGGAACAAAAACTAAATAAAAGGACAACGCAGAAACATGGCAATCATTCCTTGACACATGCTAAGACAGGCAAAATGGAAGCGTCCTCACACCCGATCTTTGTAGCCTTTGATACAAAGTGGGGTGTTAATGACTGTTATTACCTTCTCCTTAACGGTCACATCCCATAATATTCTGCACTACCTTTGTGTGGATAACACACCAAGTAGCCCAGAGTGATAATTAGAATGTCCGAAGGTTGTACACATAGAGCAAAGGACAACCACTTAGCTTTATTTGCACGAAGTACACAAAAGCAGACATGAGTTATTAGAAATGACATAACAAAATTCCTTCTTGTGTTATGTAAAATTTGATAGATGCAAGGGATATCCACAGGTGGACAAAAAGTACATTTTCTCCAAAGCTGTATTCTTTTTGTTCGAAGTGTGAACACGCAGGGATAGGTGTAATGTTATGGAAAATCCATGTATTTCCTGTTATTTTTATTAGATTCTTATTCATTTTCTAATCAATCACATTTCACGTAACTTACATAAAGATATGTCAACCCAGGTGGGAAACATTAAACACTCTGCTACTGAATCAATACAGCTAGAAACTCAAACAAAGTGCAAAGCCAAGCAGCTAATGTAAGCACACACACATACACAGTAAATGAAGGATCACTTTCAACACGCCACTTTAAAATTGCTGTTGACAGGATGATCATATTTGCCGTCTAGACGGTAGCCAGTTGAAGAGAAACCCGTGTGGTGTGACTTGACGCCATCCATCTCCCTCTTTCTGTCCTCACTCCCCCTTTTGATCCCGAGGTTCATTTGAGGGTTGTTGCTTTCTCTCCATCTCATCTCTCATTTTCTCTGTGTGACTTTGACGGCTTTGAAGTTTATAGTACATATTCTCATTCTCTCTTTATCCATCAATCAGCTCTACGGTGAAGAGGCTCGCCTACATCTCACCTGTGTCTGCGCCTTTGGGACGAAACCTTCAGAGGGGATCAGTTTCAGATTTCCCTTGAAAGTCACAGGTAAGCGTATTTCTCGATGGATCAATTTTCGATACAACTGAGATCGTGCTGAGGAATTTACGCCATAACAGAAGTACACTGGAAACTAACTTTATAGGCAAAAAATAAGTTTTAAGCTGATATATAAAGCATGTTTATTGTGTTTACCTTTGGAGCCATTAGACCCCACACACTTTTAGAGAGGACCTCTTCACCCCAATAAACTGACTGTAATGAATGCTGACATGGCTGAAGCTTTACGGTACATGTTTGCGATCACATGATAAATATCAGTTGTTTAAAAAAGGTAGGTTAGGTCTTAGCCATCTAAGACAGCACTATTCCATCAAAGTGGCTTCTACCGAGGCTGCCAGGAAAAACACTTTCCTTCAGAGAAAAGCATTCATCTGTGACCCTCCAGGGGGACAGGGTTAGGGTGCTGGGGAGGTCGCTCTTATTGCCCACCAACCGACCCTGACAAATACTCATGAAAGTTAAACAACTGAAAGAGAATACACTTTGGAATCTGAAATTCATCTCCTGGGTTTCTCGCTAATTAAGCAGAGTTTGTCTTGGCTTTGGATCAAACTTAATATTGAATCAAGATACAACATAGAACAGCGCTACAGGGACTTGAAACTACTGAGTGGTGAAAGGAATCAGAAGTGTGGCTCCTAAAAGTCTGCAGGGTCCACAGTTGAAGACATGTAAGCATCATATGTTTAGCAAAGGATCACCTCAGTAATCCTATTGAATTTAACCAGTCATGTGTTCCACCCTGTCAGTCAAATGAATGGCCTGGAGCGGCTCAATTCAAAGGCGATGTGAGATAAACATATGGATTTTATGCGCAGTTTAACTATTAAATATTCTTTCGGTTCCGTACCGGACTATTCTCCTTCTTCATATTTTTATCGAAGAGCTCATTCATGGCATTAAAGGGAAAATGTGTCTAATATTTTTAATCAATTCCAGGTGAATTCTGTGGTAGAATATCACTACCAAGTGACACACACCTTATTTTGACCAGTGGGCATAAACAATGCATCCAAATTCATCACAGACCAAAACAGACAGGACTTGAGTTCAACAGTCTGAAGAGAGTCGATATAAAATATGTCCTCTGTGAAGTTTGGTTTGAAAAGCACTCAGGAAGTAGCCGATGCAAATTCAAAAATTTGCTTGAGGTTGATGTTTCATAAATCACACCGCAGCTCGGTTACAATATGTAATGCAAAAGCCATAAAGACGGTCATTTGTGGTTTTTAAATACAGTACTGAAAGCGTGTGCCATGGCCTTTAAATTCTTGACTCATAGCAGGGTTTCTATAAAGTTATTCCATTATTATTTGTCTATGGGACACAGCAGAACATGTCCACTTGTGCAGCTACAGACAGAAATACTGTCAAATACAAATATTACTGTAGGTAAGACAACGTTCAAGTGGGACATATTTCACAGATCATTCAGATTATATATATATATGATATTATACACATGTTCTCTACCTGGCTGCATCACCACCGTGCACACCGGGGCAGTAAACTTGTATGTACTTGGACATTAAAACTTCAATTGTTCTACAAATAAGGAGATAATTTTTTCCAAAATGCCATGTGAACACCACAATTCAGCAGTAACAGCAATAATACAAGTACTCAGTGTAATAGACTTGTATTGTATGAAAGTAAATTACTTTACTCAGCCGCCTCTGCGCAGTATAAGTATAATGTATAATGATTTCCAGCGCTGCTTTCTTATTTTAAAGTGCGTAACACATACTGCCTGCTATCTCACGTTATTAAACTTAGGAAAATAACACGTAACAAGTATCATATGTAGCGTGACAGTGATGCCGCTTTCTTCTGCCTATACATGAGAGCGGTCATATACTGCTTCTGAGGAAGTGTTCATGTGCGTATGAAAATAAAATTTCAGTTTAAAAGTAGCAAAAAGCTGCACGCAAAGTGCAAAGGGTGGTTCAGTCAAGCGTGAACATTTGTGAAAGGTGTGCTGGAGGTGAACGGTTCCCGATGTGGAGGTCATTTATGTGTAAAAGCACAAACAAACGACAATCAGGTTAGATAAATAAATGCAGTCAGAATGACTCGCTGTACTCCCTGTCCTTCGAACACATGTTACACATTAAGGAGTCACTTATTCCGATATATTGGCTGCTTGTTTAGAATTGTAGCATTCCTTTAATTATACAGCTCCCTTACAGAAAACAGAACGCCTTAGCAAAAATACAGTATTCCTCTCCAAAACACGTTTGATCACTTTATAAGAAGACCATTTTAATCTTATCACAGAGGAATGATGAGACAGGAGACCTAGACGTCTGTTACCAAGGGCAACCACAACTCAAGCCTCCACCCAACTAGATAAAACAGCTGGCTGCGAGACTGGCAAGCACTGGAAAGCACTCGGGCCTGAGCTGATGTCTCATCAGTGGTGATGACAGAGTAGGAGTAATGCGACTGTAAAAGAGCACACAAGCTACCCCTCCCTGGAACAAATGTGTCTGTGTGTGTGTCTGTATGTGAGTGTGTGTGCTGCCCTGTTTCACATCAAGCACACGGTCCGATTTTACATCCACTCCCACAGTCATCATTCACGTGTAATCATTTGAAAGTGCAACACAGCTGATTGTTCGCTCATCAGCACACTGCAATAGATTCGATGGATGATTTTTTTTTTCTTCTGGCAATTTCATTTATTTGGACTTCACCTTTGTGTTGTGTTAATCAGCGCCACAGTTTTAGTTTTAAATCAAGCACTCACTGGATCTTCTGGTTTTTGGCTCACAGGGCCTTCGTGGAGGGACTCTTCGGGGAGGTGGTCCCGTCTAATCAGGGTGAACTCTCTGATGAACACCGCGTCCCCATCGTTGGCCGACACACCCACCTGAAAAGCACCAAATCAAACCTGCATTAATCAACACTGTTGATGCAATCAATCAAACGACTACGTGGTTCAATCATTTTCACCTTACAAAGGCTCCAACTGTTTCCTGACCAGCGTTATACCTGATGTTACCTACCAAGACACCTTGTCAATCTGGAGAATTAAATACATTGCCCAGCAGGGGGCACTGTGAGGGCCAAAAGATAATGACGTCCTGAACACTGGAACCGAAAACAACAACTTCCAGTTTCACTCCACAGTGTAAACAAAGATGGCAACGATCGAGGAGTTACTCACAATACACAATACCGGCAGCAGATAGTACACGAGGATAGTAAACAAAACTTGCCATGCTCAATCTTCTGTCAAAGACTTTTTAAGATATAGCGTCATTACTTCTTGAGGACGTGGACAACCAAAGCCTCAAAATGAATGCAGGGAAACACATGGCTGCCATGGTGTGTATGCGTACGCGTGGTTAACGTAAAGTATAAACCTGGCCTTTATGGTAAAAAAACAACATGTCTTGAATTGGTGGCAGCCATCTTGTTTTGGGGTTTTTCTGCTGGTGTATAAAAAAATTAAATAAAACAAATCATTTTTATCTTTAAACACGTCCACCAAATAATAGATTAGGAGTTAATGCGTTCCAAAAATAAACACTGCAGACAGACACAACTCCTACAACATCTTGAAGCAATCGACATGGAGTGATTCGGGTAACAAATAGAATAACAACTTTAACCATTAGTCACGGTTTCTGTGTGGATCACAGATGCACTTGGAAAGGCCAGATATGGGGTTCCTAGCGTCTGTGGACTTTAAAATCAGTTACTTCAACAGTTATATGGTTTTCCACATTGACAGCTACGGTAAAAGACCGCTGATGGTTTTTATCACACGAGGCATCTGATGTCCTGCAGTAACCTGTCTCCTAGGGGAGACGGCTGGGGTTGAGAGACATCTTGGACAGGGCCCATTAGCAGCACAGCAGGGCCCGCATTCTCAGGGCTGGTAGAACAAACTGACGGAGCGGGGGCCCTCAGCTGCTCTCCTTGGGTCATAAACACCCTGTAATGACCCAGGTCAAATGACTGCCTGCCCCGCCCCCCCAGCCTTGTGCCAAGGCAGAGTGACGGCAATCGGAGGATGTGGGTTTGGGGTACTTGAGCCTCTTTACAGTGTAAGGGGCTGCAGCTTTTTGCAGCAAAACTTACAGCAGCTTTCTGTGGGAAAAGGCCATGAAGTGGACGTTTAAAGAAGACAAATCAAATCTGGTCTAAAGCCCTACACTCAGCACTCCTTAGCTGGAGTCACTTAGGCATCTGTAACAACACATAAGTCATTGCACTAAAATGTGGGAAAAAGCCTCCTTGAATGACAAAGATCATGATATGCAGTCAATGTTTCCACAAGGGGCAGCTGTTCACAAAATACTTTGCTTGATTTGTGTTGTAAATGCAAAAAACTAACTTGATATAAGGCCATTTTGCACCGTTTAGTTCACATTTACTAAGTTGGATATTAGATGAAGCCAAATCAAGCCATCTTATACGATTGCTTTCAATCTATTGACTTTATTTTCGGTCCCTCTTGGACCAAATCACAGCTATGGATGATTGATAAACACAATGGAAAAATAATTGGCCGGGGAGCTCACAATATGCATGACTGTTGAATGCTTTATGATGGGAAAACAAACACAACACACACACACACACACAAGGCAAAATATTGGTATAACATAGCCGGCTAATAGAATGTGAAACCTCTGTGGACACGCCTGATACTGCACTGGAGCGCCGTGCCAACAAGGCTGAAAATTAGGATCTTGCACAACCACGAGTCTAAGGTAAAGCAAACATAAGTCGAGAACTCTCAAATGAGGTAAATTGTGGTACGTGTGTGTGAACTGTGTACTAATGCGTTACCTAAGGTCTACTGAAACCACTTAGCTGACCAGATGTCCTTGCTCAGGGTTAAATGCAAACACGGAGGCCCGAGTGCCACGGACATGCCGGTTGTCTCTTTCTCGAGAGATTTTCGCCATCGCGCTCATTATTTTCTCACACACTTTTAGCGTCTTAACACCAGACAGGCTGGTCTAAATCTGACAACCGTTTCCGTGGCCGGCGGACGTCTGCGTCTGTCCCCCTTAAAGCCGTGGGATACACTGAAACCAGCCTGAACCGAGGGCTAATGGTGCGTGACATCTAAACTCTCTCTCGCCGGAGTCTTAAAAGGGGGATCTATCAAATTCGTTTCCCTAAGAAAACAAGTGGACTGTTCAGTGCCAATGTCAAGCATCCTGCACACCCCACCGGACTGAACCATTAAGAACTGGCAGAGGGCCGGATATTATCTGTTTCCAAAGAGGTCCCAAGTACTGGGTTACACTATCATGTAAAGGAAGGGGGTGGCCGACACTGAGAACATCCTTTATTTGGGGCCCCATGAACTTGAGGACCTTAAGGTGCCATGGTAGCTTCGGTCTTTCTGTCTGTGGTGACCGTGCGGTGCAGGGTCTCCCTCCAGTGTGAGATTGTGCTCCAGATTCTATACGCGCACACCGTCGCCCTGACAATCTTAGAGCTTGTTATTTGAAATGAACATGACAGAGGTTAAGAAAACACACACTCCTGGTTTGAGGGTGGCCCTTGATTGATAGAACACACGGCAACGCAACCTTAACATGTTCATGTGAGTGTGTGTGTGTGTGTGTGACAAAGGGCAAAGGTGAAAGTATCACAGGGCTTGGTGATTCATTAACCTCCTAAGCGATTTGGGTTTCAAAGTGTACGCCTCAGCGAGGGAAGAGGAGAGGAAGTGAACTCGGGCAAGTCAGGTCTTCAAAGTGCACAATCAACAGTAATAACACCAACCTGATATTATAATTGTGCTTTCCTGAACTGTGGTGCCAGCTTCCACTGTTTGGGTGGAAACTGTGAAACGCGAGCAACTTTTACCAAAACTTAGACTTATGTTTCGCGCACTGCTGCCTTTGATTAATAACATTCTGTCCGGTGTTTAGATAAGGACACCCTTTTTCAAGACTGGCTCCTGTATGAGTGAAACCCGAGAGGAAAAGATATTTTTGCTAATCCACTTTCAAGGGGATTTATGTGAGTTTTCACTTAACACATTCTGGTTGAGGAAACCTCGTGGTGTTCTTTTACTCTCCGTCATCATTCCTCTTAATATCCTAGTAAAAGGGTGCCCTCTTCCCATCTGAGGACTTCTCCTATATCGGTCCCGGGCCCACACATCGATTCTTGAACAGCATGTTTCCACTGACCATAAAGGAACCCTGGGATTACCAAGAGCCTACCTCAATATTTGCTCATTAGAGACTAAAGCCCTCACCTAGTCCAGGATTACAGTCCAGATAATGCTAAAAGACACAAGGTCCATGACAGTCTTGGCTCGTGGAGGGAAACAAGACACTGTTTGCTGTACGAAAAAAAAAATACTTTTGGTTACAATTTTCAATTCTGGCACTCAATCCTGGATACCTGCAATGCAAAAAGCCATGACTAAGCTATCTGGGAAAACTGAAGTGAAACAGGACTTTCAACTCATTCTCTGATTCCTGATGGATTATTTAGTTATCTTCTGTTCAACCCTCTTCCTCAGACCTTCTTTGAAGAGCTACCTCCTCCCCACCTGCGATGCCAGAATGCTCTCAACTTGATTTACTGGACTCTGTGGTAAGAAGCTCACCTTGTCTCCATTGCTGCCCTCTTCAACTCTTATTTTGGAGAACACACGGACTGAGAGGCCTTTGGGGAGGGGTGGGACACCTTTGATGAATGAACTCTTTTCCTGGCGCTGTCATCGCATCCCGTCGTGTTCACGCTCGAGTACACCCACGTTTTAATGTCTCATAATGATGCATGGCATCTCCCTAATGATGCGTAAGCACTGCTTTGACACGGCCCTTCAAAGTCCACATGAAATTTTACTTATTCCATGGAATTGATTTTAAATTTATTTTAAGGGGTTGTAAGTGTGATCTGTGGTTTTATAACAGTATTACAGGAATTACTGTTCCCGTTGACTAAGAGTCAAAACACATTATCCTTGTATTATTCATCAGTTCATGTAGACTGTCTTATCCAGCATTTGATCCCACAGCTATGAGGGGTCACTCAGAGCACATACATCCATCAAGGCAGACGCTGCCAAGACTTCATCCATCCATCCATCCATCCATCCATCCATCCGTCCATCATCTATCCAGCTTATCCATGCCAGCGTTGCAGTGGGGCTGGAGTCTATCAAAGTGATCGGTGGCAGGGTTCACCCTGGACAGGTCTCCGGTCTGTCAGACAACTTAATCACAATCCCATTCACACCTATTGGCGATTTAGAGACTCTAATTATCCTAGGCTGCATGTCTTTGGAGGTGAGAGGAAATCGGACAACCCGTATGAGACCCACGCAGACACGGAGTGAACACGCAAACTCCACACAGAAAGGACCTGGGTCACATCAGGACGTGAAATCAAGCTCTTCTGTCTATGGAGCAACAGTGCTAACCACCACGCCACAGTGCGGCTCACATAATTTGTCATGCTCTAATGATATACTACAATAAGTACAACAAAATAACTATCAGTATAATAGAGCTTTGTGGATTCATTTATCACTAGAACAAGAACTTTATCAGTTTATACATATTTTATTCTGACAAATCTAGTTTGAGACCTTTTGATATGTTATTCTTGGATAAATATTGCTGGTCTTTCCTCAAGATTGGCTTGTTACTTTTAAAGACAAACAATGAAAATCACCCTATGTTGCAAAGCTTCGTCAACTACCAAACACGGGTGAAA
>OMNV01017429.1:0-11564 GCA_900303265.1 Brotula barbata
AGAATTATAAATATGACTGTGTGTTCTGCACATAAAGGCCGACCTGTCCCTGGGAAATTGATTTATTGGATTCCCTGACATTTTAGTTGTGGTCGTTATGTTATATTTATGGGCGAATTGCTGGAGCCTCTCATTATGCTCTCCTAATTTATTTTACATACTTTTATGGCCGCTTGTGCTCAGCGGGCCTTTACGGCAGCTGTTATTGAAAAGGAGAAAAAGGCAAGTACATATCGATCAAGATTTACGTGTTTATTGCCAAGATAGTGATTTATTTTTCTGTTTCCCTGTCTGAACCGAGCAGCGTTTCACTCAGTTGTCAGAAGTGCTGAGAAATATGAGATGGAAATTTTTTTTTATAGCAACTACAAGCCTTATATTTTTACTGTATGCATTAGAAGACACCATCCACTCACAGTAAATATTCATCGATATGCTGTGTACAAATGAGGAAATGTGCATAAATTCAGCTCTATTTCAGCAAAATTGTGTCAGCGTGAGCCGTGAGAAGAATCGGGAAGTAGAATGTGGGAATGGTGAGATGAAGCTCTGACATCTTACCCTTGCCGGATTTCTATTGGCTGTCGTCAAGGGCGGGGATTTTGGCTCTCCGAGACTCTAGTCTGGAATTTATGACAGTTAAGAGTAATCTCAGCCTGTACTCGGTCTGAGACTTCACTGGAAGTTCTCTCGCGCTTGTTGTGTGTTCCTCTCTCACTGAGAGTGTTTTGAAAAGATGAATAGACTTAGCGTAGGCCTAATTTGATCTCCGTTCTCCACAATATGATTAATAATTGAAAACGCATTGAAGATTGCAGACGTGTCGGATTCGCACTTGATTAAGATCACAATCATCCTCGTCAATTATTACAAACAACACGCCGTCCGATATTGGTACCATGAGGATTGTATTAAAGTGTGCAATAATTTGAAGTGATGTAAAATCTTTGTAAACATTGCTATAAAACACATCTACACGCTGGATTTTTGGCTGAGAAAGACAGTTTGTGGTTTTTTTTTTCCCCAATTTATTACAAAAAAATCCTGAATTATGGATGAACGTACCATTATTCTATTTGGTCAATAAATGCTAAATGGGCTGTTAAATGCATCAAAGTTAATAATCGTCTACAAATTTAACGACTGCTTTAGATCTACTCTATGTGCTCTGTGTCTGAAGCCTTTATAGGTTCAAATACATATTTTCAACCCGTTTGAAGGGCAAAATTGGTTAAGAGAACATTTTTTTCCTCTGCGAAAACGACAGCTACAGTTACCTTTTTCAGGTTGTTCTCCATCAAGTTACGTGGCCTTGGACATGATTAAGTAATAAAAACAATTAAATTAAATTGCTTAAACTTTTGATGCATTAAATGGTGTCCCAAGATCATTCCTCAGCATAAAGGATGTGTAATTAACAGCTGAGATGGAGCGGTTATGAGCTGCTTCTTATTAAATTAAAGTCTAAAAAAATGGATCTCTCAGTGATGCCCAGGAAGTTGATATATGCTTATGCGGCTGTGAGCATCACCTACCATGAAATTTAGTGTTTCCAGGATATTTAACATTAAGACGTAGTTAAAATTAATTCTACGTGCAGTTCCTCAAAAAGAAAGCTGACAACTAATGTCAATAAATCGCGCCGGGCCCGAGATGGGGGACTCGTAAATCTGTTGCGCGGTGCCGCCCCTCAACGTGGTAGTCAGGGGTCGAATGGGGGTGTGGAGCAGGGTACAGGAATGAAGAAGATGGATTTGTCGGCGAGGGAAGGAGAAAGGGTGATTTGAAACCCCGGACACTGATTGGTGGAGATGAGGCTTGGGTGTCCTTGCGGTGACATTCAGGCCCTGATATTTGTTTGGCTTTAAATAATACCCTGGACAGGCCCTGAGAGTGATGGCCACCGGGTCGGCTGACATTGCAGCCTGTGCCAAGGTGAGCGACTTCGGAACACTTCCTCTCTCCCTCTCTCTCTCTCTCTCTGTCTGTCTCTGTCTCTCTCTCTCCGTCTTCTCCTTCATCTCTCCGTGTCTCTCCCTTTCTGTCTGTGGCCTGTCAATACGCATCCACTTGTCTGATGGGTCCTTCTCGGGAGCTTACAGCTGACATGCTGGTGTCTTTATTTCCACCAGCAATCCTTTTAGAGTTGGCCTCGGTGATCAGTCAAGCCAGTGACAAGCAGCTCAGGTCTCAGCACCACAGCTTCCCTCCATCCACTCCTCCTCATGACTCTGTGTCATTACAAAGGAGGAGCAGGGAGAGGGCTGCTGCTGCCACAGAGTAAGAATTTAGGTTGTGTCCCTTTCACACAGTGGAATCCACACTCAATATTTTTGTGTACATTCACACAAAAAACTAGGTTAAGGTGAGTAACCTGGTTAAAGCGATAATCCTGTATTAAAATTATCGACAATGTTTCTCGGATGTTTTTCGTTGCAGATGCATTTAACCGATTTATTCGTTTTCACGCGCAGCGTATGAGGAAGTTTTACAGTGCTAGTCCAGCTAGCCGTACCCACTTTTTGATAAACAAACATGAAAAGACAATGGAGGAAGTGTCAACAATTGACATCACCTCAATTTGAAAGTCACATTTCGCATCAAATTACGGGAGTGTTTGTCGGAAAACTGTTGTCATTACCCCCCACAACCACTAGATGTCAGTCTTGAAAGGAAAAAAACACCAAACTGAGGACTAAATCCTGTATTTGCGTCGTTGGTCATTGCCTCGCTCTCCATTAGCATCTGACATCATTATACGGCTTGAAAAGACGTTTGGGGTCATTGCAAGCGTCCATCTCTTTTCATCCTCTCCATTTCTGATCGCGTAGGAGACCAAAAACTGGAGCGACGTGGTCCCAATGTGCCAAAGGTCCCCAAAAAACAAAAAAAGCCCTTCAAACCCAATGGAATCCATTTCTGTTGTTCATGTACTGTAAGTGCAATCATAGCCGAGAGGAAAAATCCATCGCAAAGCTCTCTTCATTAAAGTGCACAGTGTAACTCAATTTTTGTTTGACTGTGATCAAAGCAAAACTCCAGATTATAATGTAACAATATAAGGATTCCATCAATCACTGACTGTAGTTGATGCTTGCAAAGAATATTTAATACGGTTGTATCATCTAGATCTGTTGCTGCTTTATCATTTCTGTCTGTTCCTTCTTACTGTCGCCAAAGTGTAAATGTGAGGCGTTGGTTGGCGTGCCCTTCATCACGCGTTTTGATGGGTGGAGTGAGCGTGAGTACTTTTCCAGCTCATAGAGTACGATGTGCTCTTGATTACATTGGACCACCACAGTAATTATGGGTGGGGGCCGGTTCTGGGTTATGGCCTCTGTGATTAGCGCCTCACTCTAAATGATTTATTTACAGTGTTGTTGATGCCTTTTTCTCGTGAAATAACAAACTCCCCACACCGATGTGATCTTTTACAGCCGTGAGCCTCTTTCATTAAGACGACTTTAGATTTATAGTAGACCTGACCAGAGTTGAATTTGGATTTGGATGCACAGATGACGGCTCAGCAGCATAATGAGGAGGTTGTTTTGCTCCCCAGTCTGTTCGTCAGGATCTGATTTCTGTTGCTGAACAGATTTTATAGTTTTAAAGATTATCACAAGGCTGGCACTAAATACAGTTTTAAGACGTTGAGTTTTGAGTGTTTTTCAGAACAAGAATTTAAATATTCTGAGACCAAAAATTAATACTGCTTCCACAAAAACAAGTAAAAATACCAAAAAAAAATCAGCAATGGAAGAAATTCTTGAAAGAAATCTTTTGGGTTTTCAAATTTTATTTATATATTTTTAAGAAGAAATAGATGTTTCATTCCAGAAACAATCTAAAAGTTGTTGTTTTTTCCTCTTGGTTCTAGAAAATTCTAGAAACAAAAATCTGAAATATAGAGTGGGGGGAAATAAAATCACACAAGTCAACTTAAGAGTGGAGGTCACCTTGAAAACACCTTTAAAAAAATAGAATATCTTTCATTTTATTCAAAGCTCGTTTGCCTCGTTGCCGTTTGTTTACAGTGCAGCTGTTTTAGGTGAAAACAAAAAAGTCACTTCAATGAAAAAGAAAACCTCAAAAACCATTTAGAATCCTGAGGGTGTAATTACGAGCATGTTGATCACTTATTAGAATACTATTTCAACAAAGATCCTTAGTTGGAGGAAGTATTTGTATGAAGTACCTACACAGGAATACGGCTTGCAAATATTTGCTTAAATTTGGAATTTGTATTTTGCTGAAGTTCTTTAAGGACTCCGATTCTTTCTGTTTTTTCTTTGAGTAATTTGGAGCTCGGTGCTACCGTATTGGTTGGACACTGTTGAGATGATAATGGATGAAATTATAGCAATTAGTATTATGAATATTATCAGAGTCAAGTTCTAATTTGTCTTGTATCTATTTAAGATTCCACCTTGAGCTTTGACTCCGTCCTTGCCGTGCTGTGAATGGACACAGAATAATCCCCAAAGCCTGCACCTCATCAGGCATAATAAGAGAAATGTCATATCCCGGCCTCGTCAAGGTTTTTATCTGATATTAAATTACACAGCCACGTCCAGCCGCATCATTTCCCCAGAATTTGAAATAAAACGTGTCCTAAGCTGATGGGCTGAGAAAAAGTCTTCACTATTTCCTACATTTTGTTATGTCACAGCCTTATTCTGAAATGGTTTAGATTAGTCCCAATACCCGCAACAAAAAACCTCATTTTACAATATTTTCTCATTTATTAACATTTTCAAAATGCAATGTCAGAAAGCTACTGCTCGGAAATAGTCATCTACGTTTTTCTCACTCACTCCTCTTTGATGGTCACTTTGCCACTTCCATCTCTTCCTTTCCTCCTATCCTCCTCTCATTCCTGCTTTTTCTCTCTTTTTTACTCATCCCTTCTCTTCCCTGAGCTCCATCACTGCTCTGATCTCAGTCAAACATTACATCTGAAACTTGCAATCCTTCCAGGTGTGTGTGTGTGTGTGTGTGTATGTGTGTGGGTGTGTTTGGCAGTGATGCTCAGACCTGTGGGTTGCGGTCAGGGGTCGCTCTGATTAACAGCCCGGGAATGACAAACTTCCCCGGTGCTGTCACCAGGAAGTATGACACTCCCTTTGTTCCCCCCCTCCGGCAGCGGTGACAGGCTGGCCAATCAGGAGGCTGCAGGTTTAAATCTGCCAAATTTTTAGACAAAACAAAAAGCCTCTCCTGCCCAGCGCTGAGGCAAAGCCCTGCTGCTTGACTGGCTGCCTCCTCCACCGCTGACAGACATTACACTCCGGTGTTTAGTGCTTATAATTACAAGTAATTGGCAAATAGTAGGCTCTGACCAAACAGAAATTGTTTCATTATGTCTAATTAACACCTACTTGATTATGGTTAATTACTGGTGTTTGATAATGGAGAAGCAAAGTTGTCAGTGTGGAGACAAGCAGAAGCCATCTGGATCATTGATAACCATATGCTGGTGCCTTGCTTTGCTTTGCTTTGCTGGGACCAAAGCTGTCAGGGCCACTGACACTGGCAGGTGTCTGCAATGTGTTACACTCAGCATCTGCACAAGGTGTAAAAACAACACGGCCCAAATAAACACGGCACGGCACACACACACACACACGCGCACACACACACACACGGAACCCAAAGCGCACGCTCAGTCAGTTGGCTTTGTGTTGGTGCCTCGCTTCCACGTAAGCAAACGGAATTAATGAAACGGAATGTACATTTTAATTGCCGCACATAATTATTAGAGTGAGATGACAGTGAGGAAATTGTCAGTCCAAAACTTCACCGAAGGTTGAATTAAATACCATTAGGCGCAAACCGGAGTTCCTAAGAGCCTCGGAAATAATTTGAAACAGAAGGCTCCCCGCTGTAAACAAAAGAAATTACCCTGCACTAAAATTGTCTATCTGTCCTTGTTAATTAGCAGCACACGCAAAGTGAAATTAGCTATGAAACGCTCGGAAAAGAGAAAGACAAATAGTGCCTTATTGGAAAGAATGAAGTTAAGATTTGCCATACGTAGCATTTGTCATGTTTAATTGTGGGATCAATTAAAATTGAAGGGGATAATGATGATTTATAAGTGTTTGTGTATAATTTGATATTCATTAAGTCAGCCAGACACACGCTGGTATCAGCTTGTTAATTGTGTTTCCTTTTCGTTGAAGGGTGGCTTGTGAATGCAATTGGCTTAAAGTTTACAAACTCACACGGCTGAGCGATTCGGTCGCGCGGCAGCCGGGCGCCATTGTGCTGCAGTGGCGGTTTTGTAACTTCTTATTTGCGTGCGTTCAGCGGGCTTTACATACAGCAGCTGAAATGCATCAGTCCAATGACCCGGACATTGTTTCTACGGTTGGCTGTTGTCTGTAAATTTTCAATTCGTTGACATCTCAGTCCCTTTTTTGGGCTATCCTCGCTCCATCTCTACGGCACGATGTCACGTACACTCTCTGTGGATCGTGCTACGTGGCTCAATATTACTACAGTCGACCGACTACGGCCCGGTAACTGAACGGCAAAAAGCTCCATCTTACAAAAAATCAAAGTCAGTGACCTAGTTTGGACATAAGTTCCTAAACGGTCATTAAATTTGGCAACGTTGCCGTCATACTGCTTTAAGGCAGTGAATCAATAGTTTCAAACACGTACTCTATGCACCATAATGACACTGGAATCGGCATCATTTGGAGAATGCTTACTCTGAGTAGCAGAGCTAGATTATGAAAATGAGAATCGATCTGCTCAGGCATGTGAAAGTTATAGTCGGGGTAAGCAGTTCATTTCCTCATCATTTCCTCATAATTACACGCTGCATTATGTGGATTCGGGAAACAACGCACCCCTGTTAATTATGACCTTGTACACATCTTATTGCATTATTGCCTTAATTGCGCTACAGACAAATAATCCTACCGAGTAAAGTGCGTATGTGACTCTAGTGAGCGGTTCTAACGCCATTGAGAGCCTCTTCAGTGGTAGAGTTTGGTCTTAAACGCCCGTTTTCAATCTAACACCGTTGCGCTGCTTTACTGGAGGCCTCGGTCAGATGAAGAGTCATCGGAGCCGTGTGTAATACAGCCAATTCATCATGCACGTGTAATGGGTTCGAGCAGACCAGACAGCACCGAAGGCAGAACACTTTGTTGTCGTGGCCCCTTTTTCCAACGCATGGCTAAGATGTAGGCCAAGTGGAACATCGCCAAATGATTCAACGCAGAACAAGATTCCTCCTTATTCATTTTCTTAGATTACCATCAAATTTGTGTCACCAGCACGGCAGAGTTATTGACTCTCAGCGATGCACTCTCTTTGCGTTGCTTGTCATTAGTTGACACGTTGACATTTTCATATGTGTCTTTGCTAATGCCTGCAAATTGCTCTGACTGGAGGATGTGCGAATTGAACAGATAATTTTAATAAGATTCAACTGCGGATGCCGCGGTGTGCCTCCCTTACACATATAGAATGCCAATTGTAACCTGTTTTTAGAGGCGACTAGGGGAGCAAACCCTAATGGGTTTTGACAACATTGTATTAGGCACAACAACTACGCATAATGTACCGAAAAATTGGACGTGAAATTGGAAACATAGCCGAGAACAAAGTAAATTTACATGGTTTGGTAGGTTTGGTGATGTCTGATATCATACTCTCTCATGCAAGCTCTATCTGCAGGGAGAAGGCAGGAGCAGCAAAGGGAGGCGGGGGGGGCTTAACAATGGATATCAGTGGAGAGTGCTTTTAAAGTTAAGGCTGATGGATGGCTTGTCAAAAAAATAATTGCACTGGTATGGAAGTGGGCTCGCGCGAGCTTGCCGAGGAGGGGTTGGGTGAGTATGGAGGGTGTCAGAGCGGCGGAGGAGGGAGGCGCGATCAGCAGAGAGCATGATGGGAAGTGACAGTGGTCTGTCAAGAGGCAGTGGCTGCCCAGAGAAGTGTGAAGCCGGAGCTATGAGGTGGCAGGAGAGAGCAGGCTGTCAGAGCTCGAAAGTGGCTTTAATACGGCAAAAAGCAAAGGAATCCGCCTGTCAGGCCTGCTCAGCCAAGCCAAGGCGCGGCAGGAAGGAGGAAGGCGAGGAGATGGGGGAGAGCGGAGGATACGAGTGAAAACAAAGGTAGAGAGAGAAAAGAGTGAGGGATAGACTGGAGGAGGGAGGTGGAGAACCAGGGTACGAGGAGTAGGAGCTGCGTGGCAGCAGGAGAGGCATGATGGGAAATTGTGTGGGACAGAGGAACAGGCCTAGCCGTCAATTAGAAGTTCCTGGGGAAGGGTTTGGCGAGGTGATAAAACTAATCAGCTCTCCTACTCACTCTCCAGGTGGCACTGGACTAGCTCAGGGCTGCAGTTAACAGTTTGGAGAGCTCCTGTATATAACTGGAGTCAGTATCACTCTGGAGAACATCTGCTACTCTGTCGCACACTTTCTGCCTCTCTATTTCCTCTTCAACCGCTTATATCTCTGTACCGCTGCACGCACCGTACGCACGACACAAACTCACTCACCTGCACATAATCAAGCTCAGTCGTGAAGTAGATATGACGCTGTTCAGTAATCTAAATAATCCAAAACGTAACCGCTACCTGTTACGGTCAGCATGTTTACAGTGCACAGAAGTAAAGGTAATCTCACTGCTATTTGTTTTGTCTCGTCACACGACATTGAGGTAATAGAAAGTAGTCCAATGAACATTGCTGTTGTTGGATTAGGTTACTGATTCATATACGTTTGTGAAGTGACCCTCCCAACCCTGCATATAATGTAAATTTGCTCTTGTATTATCCTGAGCCCGCTGATTGGATTGTCACAGAGGCAGGCTGATAATTACCATAGTGGATCAGCCCTCCCCATTTACATGAATCGCCGGAATATATTTAATAAGGCTTGTCTGCTCCGTCTTGACCTTGCGTGAAAGGCACTTTAATTCCGTGACCCATGAGGAGATGCTGAGAGGCCCATGTTTTGATTGCAGATATGAATGTATGCTCGATGGCTTTTCACACCACATGGAGCAACTGGCTTTGTGAAATACATCTACGGCCCTTTGTGATACATATGACGGATGCACCGTGTTGATCTGGTGTTTCGTTACGTACGGTTTTGCTCTAATTTTATGAACACGAAATTTTCCCTTTGACTGTTTCACGATCTGCATGCACGTTTCCACATTTACTGACGCTGTATATCACAACCGGAAAGAACAGGCAGTGGAGCAGCATAGCCGTGTTCAAAAAAACGCAGTAAAAGACACTCTTTCCGTTCGTTTTTTTTACCACCGCCGCACTGTTGTACATCAGGAGCCATGATCTGTGTCTTCACATTCATAAGCAATTAGTCTTGCCGTAATTTATTCCTCATTAAGGGCACATAATTAAAGTTCTCTGTAGCTTCTTTGAACATTAAATTGCACTCTCATTTTCTACAAATATAAACTGCGATATTTAAAGGGCCACTAACCACTGACTCGCATAATCAAAAATGAGTTATTCTGAGAACTTATCATTACAGATCATGATATAATGATACGTTCACTTGTGAACTTTATACTTCATGTCAGGCCCTCGCTGCATAAAGAAGGAGCCTCTGATTGACTGACTGCGTATGGATTTTAATGAGGAGATTAGAGGTTCGTCTTGTTAGTCAGTGGTTGAAAATCTTCCCAGAAGTCACAGCTGATGGTCGCGCGACATTCACAGGGGTTTTGGCGTCAAGTTATGGCAGAAGGGTTGGGTTTATCACAAACAGGCCAAACCAAGGCTAGTGGATTAGAGGACCGTTTCTCTGCACATGGCAGAAGTTATGTTTTTGTTTGTGTTTGGTTGGCGGAAAAGTTGGAGATAATCCAGGGACAAACCAAATATAGTTTGGTACCCATTGACCTGATGGTGGCGCTGTATTGATTATTTTGTTTACACATTTTTGACCCGGTCGTATCCATATCCACGCTGTGCTTAACTAGATTTTCCATCATTTAGGCTGTTTCCAGAATTTTTTTTTTGTATGTCTTCTTTTCATTTTGAGCCAGACATTTTACCCTTGCAATATCTGCATCAAGCTAAACATACGTTTTTTTCCTTATTTTATGATATTCCTTGTCATTTTGCTATAATTGGCTGCCAAAGTTGATGTGACTCATTCCTTTAAAAAGTGCCATAACTCATGAATGAATACAGGACCATTTCCATGCTTCCTCCCACAGGCCAATTAAGTAAGTTATGTATATTTAATGAGCAAAGGAATTCCATCAAATCCAACCCAGTTTGTACTTTACTATACAGTTTTGCTCTAATTGCAGTACACACAAGTAGTGTAGTACAGTATGTGTAGTAAGCATAGTGAGTATATAAACACACGGAATGTGCACGGTAGGTCTACAGTTACAAATTAATATCTATACGTTGCGTTTAGTATACGATTGTTTCACAATAAGACACACCAGTAAAGTAAAAGCTCTCGAGGAGCTGTGACTCCATAACCGGATGTTTTCGATAGCTGCAACACTACGCCAGCCACGATTGGAAGAAAGATATATAGACTGCCATATTGATGAACTGACTGGGGAGGAGAAAGAGAGAAAGATGTGGAAAAAAGAATGGTCCACGGACAGAACGGATGGATGGAGGGAAAGCCTCATTTAGTGAAGAAAGGCTGTTTGGCCCTGCCCGTACAACAGAGGGAGAGTCCAAAGCCATTGATCTCTCGCAGCCAATGACAGGCCAGAACTCAGCAATAATCATGACAAATGAGCAGAGCCTCTGCCAGATGAGAAACTGCCGATAATCACAAAGACCCCCACTCCCCCACCCCCACTCCAAAACAGAAAAAAAAGAAACTAGCAAGGTCGCATTGGATCTCGTCTCTCTCTCTGTATTCCTGAGGGGACAGAGATACAGAGACTTTAATGTCACCGCATTGGACAGTAAGGGAAATATAAAAGATGCACCAATACCATTTTTAATTCCTGATACCGATACCACGTACAGGACTTCCAGTATCGGCAGATACCGAGTACTAATCCAGTACTAAACCCTTTCTTTGAAATATAATTCCACGTCGGGCCGCCAGCCGCTCGTATGGAAACATTCTGCTTTCAATTCATTTTATCCATAGAATAAAAAAGGAGCAAAATAAAGGAAAATTCATTATATATATTATTGTATATAATATATTTGTGCTGGTAAACAAAGCCCAAACTGCTCCTTTACACGGGAAGCAGAATATCACCTTGCAGAATCTGAATTTGTGAAATATCTACGCTAATTACCCTGCTTGATCGGATATATATATATATATATATATATAAAACCAATAACCGATCCGGTATCGGCCGATATCAGAATTGCATCATTGACTCAGTGCGTCCCTTTATTCTCGTTGTTCTCAAGGTAGCTGCATAATACAGCAGCCAATAGTTTTTTTATGTCTCACGTGTAAATGTTCTGAATGATTTCCATTCATTGAAAGCTCAATAAGTAAAAGTTTATTTTATATTCATGTGTGTATCGTAGAGAATACGGCGGCTGCTCTAAAGACATTCACGCCCGGAGT